>CAUYLG010005652.1:0-33574 GCA_963573385.1 Cacajao melanocephalus | reverse complement strand
GTTTACTTGTTCCAGGTCTGAGTTCAAGTCCTGGATATCCTTGTTAATTTTCTATCTCGTTGATCTGTCTAATATTGACAGTATAATGTTAAAGTCTCCCACTATTACTGTGTGCGAGTCTAAGTCTCTTTGTAAGTCATTAAGAACCTGCCTTATGTGTCTTTGTGTTCCTGTATTGGGTGTGTACATATTTAGGATCGTTAGCTCTTCTTGTTGCATTGATCCTTTCACCACCATGTATTTTTACAGATTTTAAAATCAGGGCAGAACCTGTCTTCTCTTTAATAACGTCCTGAGAAATACAGGAGCCGTGCGTCCTCTGTTGAATTGACACAGCGCACGCTGATCTCCAGGATGACCCAGTCATCTCTCTGTCTTTTCCCTGGTGCTACAAATCTGGCCACAAATTTACACTGCTGTGCCCATTTATAGGTCCCGTCTAGAGTGGATTTTGGTAGAAGTTTACTGTGATTAATCAAATGAATCAATTATCACCTCCAAGCCACCCACAGGCAGCTGCTTCAGGAATGACTTGCTGCTCCATTAGACAGTGATTTAAAAATAAGCACAATGAACTATTCCTTTTTTCTATCAAGGTGCAGGAAGATGGCCCCGTAGACGCGTTTCATCTGATCACCTTGTTGGTGGGTGCTCATAACCTGTCCGTTCTTTCAACATCCCGACCACCAGGTGTTTTCAGATGGTCATGATGTGTTCTGGTTGTGAGTAGGCATTGTACTTACACTCGGAAAAAGTAAAGTAAAATTGAGATAAAGGAGAATCATAATGAAGGCTCGACAAAAAAGTAAAATATTCTGAAATATTTTCAGAATATTTAAATTTTTACTATTTGTGATGTACTTTGATACTTAAGAAGAATGCATATGTTTGGAACAATTAGCCAAGATAATTATATATGTGCTGCAATTGAAATGTGTAAATAATTAGGTCTTTGTAAATAATGCTTGACCTTGCACTTTGACCCAGGTGGCCTCTACTTGGAAATTGTTTTAAATGATTAGGAATCAGCAGTTGGCCCTGTGCTTGCTGAGTTTGTAGACGTATTTTAACCAGGTCATAGCAGCCTCCATTGGTTCGTCACTCTGAAGCTGCCTGACTCTGGGCACCCTTGACCCTGACACTGCCAGGACGTCGTGATACGAACAGGAAGAGGAAAGTGGGCACTGGGCACCTGGCAGGAGCTGGAGGCAGGTAGCTGAGGCCATGGGGTGGCTGAGGGGAGATAGGACTGGGACCTGGAGATGGCCTAGACAGGGATGGAGGGGCAGAACCGTCAGGCACAGTGGAGCCGGCATGCAGGGAGCTCAGGAGACACAGACAGACCCCGCTGGAGGACCAGAATGAAAAAGGGGAGAAGTTGAGGGTTCATTCCGCTTGAAGGAGACTAAAGGAATCGGAAAGTGGATGTGGTGGCTTCATCCTGGATTGGATCCTGGGCCAGGAAAAATAGGATACAGGACACTATTGGAACAGTTATCCAGGCGTGAGGAAGGCTAGCCAGTGGATGACAGAAGTCAGCGATGGGACGCGCCTGGTTTTGGTGAATTGCTGTGGTGACGTGTGAGTGTCTCTGTCTGAGGGTGGAGGGGCAGGATGTCTGAAGTTACCCGTGAGTGTTTTAGGAAACACTACGCCCCAGAGAGGCGGGGACAGGTGGGCTCTCCAGGCCCAGCAGCGGTGGCTGCCGATGGGGTGCAGGGCCCACCAACTTCTCAGCACTGTTGCAACTTTTCTATAAATTTGAAATCATTTCAAAATAAAAGGTTAAAATGTTATTAAGTAGCTGGTCAAAAATAAATATTGTCTGGCTCTTTTTTTGATTAGTTTTTATTATGTACATTTTTAGCACTTTGCCCTTTCAATTAACTTTAAAAAGTATTGGGCCGGGCACAGTGGCTCACACCTGTATCCCAGCACTTTCGGAGGCCAAGGCGGGTGGATCACGAGGTCAGGAGATCGAGACCATCCTGGCTAACACGGTGAAACCCTGTCTCTACTAAAAATACAAAAAATTAGCCGGGCATGGTGGCACGCGCCTGTGGTCCCAGCTACTCAGGAGGCTGAGGCAAGAGAATCACTTGAACCTGGGAGTCGGAAGTTGCAGAGAGGCGAGATCATGCCACTGCACTCCAGCCTGGGTGACAGAGCGAGACTCTGTTTCCAAAAAAAAAAAAAAGATATTTTTGCTGGTATCCCATTCTTCCTGTTTGCTTACATTTTCATGAATTTCAGTTTTGTCACTGGCCCTAAGTCAATGATCCACATGCAGATTGGTCAAATATACATGTTTCTAGTCACTAGTACCCCAGGGGAATTTTATAACTTCTTAGGACGTTTTGAAGCATGTTTGCCCATTTTTCAGAACTTTTCCTTTCAAACCTAAGACCCTGAGCACGTAGCAGTAAAGAGTGTGTGGCAGCCAGGGGCGTGACGTCCACGTGTCTGTGTCCACTGCGACACCCAGCTGGGATCTCACTCAGCCTTCCTGAGAGGGGAGGCCCCCTCCCCATCTCCCTCCTCACAGGACTCCACCTCCTCCCTCTGGACAAGAAGGCGTGTAAAGAGAGAGAAAATACCAAAGAGCTGGAATCCATGGTCACGTGACCTGCTGACGCCACTGACTAGGCCATGATGAGGCCCAGGGGCTGGGAAGGTGACTCCCTTTTCGGTTCCCAGTGTCTCTGCTATCTATAAGCCTTGAGAGTGTTGCAAAGAATGTTGTCACTGCTAGCCAGAGCCCGGCACTGGGTCACATCCTCCACGTTTGCACAACCCAGACCCCGTCCTGGATGTGCCTCTGCCAACTAATGATTTACTGCCTTTGTCTCGTCTCTGTGAGCCCCTCCCCCGCCTGTCCCCGCTCCTGCCGCACATGAACTAGCAAATCAATGATGTCAAAGATTGTGAGGTCAGTCGTCCAGCCAGTGGACAGTGACACAGTTTCGCTTCAGTTTCCCCTTTAGAGTTATGAGCCTATAAAAAGGGAGAGAAGCTGCTTTTCAGTGAGCTGGGTCATAAGGCATTAGCCACCGCTCCCAGCTGGATAAAAAGCCATTTCCTTTCTCAGTTCGGTGTCCGAGGGGTTTGTCCGCCGCCACTCCTGCTGCATTCTGGTCGTGCTGGGCACGCTTGTGCAGGGATTAGGCTGGCCAGTAGGCTGCGGTGGCTCCCCAAGTGCCTGGGCTTCTCCTTGAAGCTGTGTTTTGAGAAAGTCATCAAAAGCATCACCAAAGCAGAAAAAAGCAGGCATAAAGGGCTACACATGGGTTAGAAGTAAAGATTCTAAGTGATCTGAGGGGAAGCAGAAATGTCGATTAAATGTGGTAACATTGGCCTGTGTACACTTGCAAAAAGTTCCTCCAATATGGTAAGGCCCGTGTGGGAAGGTCGGGTGCGTCCGGTGGGGCCCTCGTGGGAGGGTCAGGTGCGCTTCTGACAATGCTGTTCTGTTCCCTCCCCGTGGAGCTGCTTTGCTGCCTCTGCAGCCTGGCATGGTGCAGGCGGGGTGAACCCTGTTTGGACTGACAGGGAGCGTGGGGGCCACGGGGGATCTGGACACCGCACCCCCATCGTCTAGGCGGTCTTCCCAGAGGACGCCGGCACTGGCTTGTTGAGGTGTTGGTGTCTCCTAAAGCAGCGTCTTACTCTAGCAGGGGCTGTGCCGGCTAAAGAGAGGACCGTCCACAACCTCCCAAGCCTGGGATTGGAGCTGTCTGCAGACTACGCGTCTAACGAAGGGGCTGCGGATGCTGGGGACCCAGAGCGGGCTGTGATGAAAGAGAAGCCTGGCTTTCTCCCGCCTGTAGAAAAGCCGGACCTGAGTGATCTCAGGAAGTCCGCTGACTCCTCGGAGCACTGGCCCAGCGAGGAGGAGATCAGGCGCTTCTGGAATCTGAGGCAGGAGATTGTTGAGCACGTGAAGGCAGATGGTCCCGGAAATCAGCTCTTACCGAGGGAATTACCTCCCAATCTCAAGGCGGCCTTGAACAGTGAGAAGGAACCGCCAAAGCCAAGGCACATTTTCAGGTAAAAGTCAAAGCAATGGGGGATTTTCTTGACCTTTGCTAATTTATACAGTTATTTTAACTTATCTTTTAAAACATCAGGTCCACCTCTCGAAGTGTCCCTCCACACTGCCACTGTTTACTGGCGGGGAGTGCTGGCCCCGGATTTAGGGTGACGAGGAACCGCGTCAGCCCAGAGCATCTGCGGCAGAGCTCAGGGCATTTAGAGGCTGGGAAAAGAAACACAGTGGCAGTAAGATCTGTGGCCTGTGCTTTCGCGAGAGAGAGCTTTGACGACATCCATATTTAAAGTGGAAAGAGGGGGCATCAGGGGAAGGAAGAAAGAAAAGTCAAAGTAGGGGCAGGCGGCCAGCCGAGTGGTCACATTCTTGTGAGGCTTTGATCAGCGCTCACTGAATCCACTTTTACCTTTCAAAAGAGAGGGGTGAGGGGAAAGGTCAGTTCTGCAAAAAATAAAGGGAGCGTGTGAAATCACGGCTGTCTGTGGGAAAAGGAAGGGAGCGCGTGAAATCACAGCTGTCTGGGGGACAAGGAAGAGAGTGCGTGAAATCACAGCTGTCTGGGGGACAAGGACGGGAGCGCGTGAAATCACGGCTGTCTGGGGGACAAGGAAGAGAGTGCGTGAAATCACAGCTGTCTGGGGGAGAAGGACGGGAGCGCGTGAAATCACAGCTGTCTGGGGGACAAGGAAGGGAGCGGGTGAAATCACAGCTGTCTGGGGGACAAGGACGGGAGCGGGTGAAATCACAGCTGTCTGGGGGACAAGGACGGGAGCGCGTGAAATCACAGCTGTCTGGGGGACAAGGACGGGAGCGCGTGAAATCACAGCTGTCTGGGGGAAAAGGAGGCAGTGTTTGTGCCACCCACTTCCTAAGCTTACCTTTATGCTACAAAATAACAATTGGTGAATCTAGATCACGCATTCTCAAGGGGGTCGTTGTTATAGCCGCGGGGACAACAATGGCTTCCTGAGGGTGAAGACGTCTTGGAGGCCACAGTGGTCTGTGGTCCTTCAGGCTCCATGCAGCAGCCAACATGAGCAGGTGCAGGGTGGCACCAAACCTTCCCGGAGGCATCGGCGTGGAGGCCCAAAGCGTTCACGGCCCTGATCTTTCGGCTGTCCTGTAGGTTCCAACGTTCAAAACAAAACAGACTGTGGAAGCCTTAGTAACAGATTAAAGTGCAGGAAGGCCCGGCCACACGCACTGCAGGTTCCCAGCCACAGTGCGGTCTCGAAGCGTCAGCGCGCTCGGGATGTTCTCGTCCACAGGGCCACACGGTGAAATGGCAGGAATATGCCCGAGGCTGCTACTTAGAAAACTCTTTCCTCCCCTCCTCCCTTCATTTATTTATTTATCGTTAGGAGCTGTAACAGGTAATCCCAGTGAATTGTGGTATGCTTATTCATGGTACTTATAATTTGATCAGTATGTCGGATTTAGATACGAGACCCTAGCCGTCAGAGACTGTTTGGGTGGCTGGGGAAGTTGGAGCAGAGAACTGGAGCCTCTGACAGGAGGCCTCGGCTGGGGCCCCTGCCCCGTGGTTGAGTGGGTCCTCAATGTTGTCTTCTCTCTCTGCTGTCTCTGCCCCTGGACAGCCACTCTGCACCTCGGCTTTCCAACGTGGGTGGTTGTGGCGTCACATGCATTATCAGGGCCTCAGTTTCCCCACTTGGTCGGGTTATCGTGGGGTCATAGGTATTAAGGAGAAGCTCTGAGATGATGGCCCTGGTCTGCGCTTGGGGTGGTGGCCCTTCCTGAAGGTCTGGGACTCCGGAAGCTGGCTTTGCTCCGTGTTCTCTGGCTGGGGAGCAGTGGGCGTGGTGGGAACAGCAGCTGCAAGGTGACTCTCGTGGTGCGGGCCTGCTTGTGAGGCGGAGTGCTGGTGTCAAAAACACTTGCAAGAAAAGTGATGTTATGTAAAAATCATAGGTAAATAATGGTCTGGTCCTGAAATCCCAAAATTATATTGGGAGGGAATAAACACATTCTGAAGTCATCAAACATGGAGCTGGGGTGTGACGAGACATCACTGCCTCAGCCTGATTCCAGCATCCAGCAGGCCTTCCCTTGGGGCGGCTCCTCCCCACTCCTCAGGACCCTGAGACCACGAAGGGAAACCTGGTGTTCCAGAGAGCCTGGGCCACCTGCCCTTCCAAAAGCAGCAGGGGAAAGACCAGTGCCCAGCACACACCCCAGGTGACCCCTGTCCCAGAACACAGGCCATGCCTGCCCTCTCTGCTCTGCTGGGAAGTCACTGCAGACAGGGAATATGAGGGTGGGAGGTTCTACAGCGTGGGGTGTGGGAGGTCAAGCAGCGTGGGGGGCAAGCCAGCCTCCTGGGAGGTTGTGTAGTGTCGGTGGGGGCGGGCCAGCCTTCTGGGAGGTTGTGCAGTGTGGGGGGATGGCCAGCCTCCTGGGAGGCCATGTGGGGGGTGGGGGCAGCCTCCTGGGAGGCTGTGCAGTCGGGGGCGGGAACGGCGGGGGGGGGTGGGCCAGCCTTCTGGGATGTGGCCACCAGGCATGATGCTTGCTTGTGGCCTCCCAAGATGTGCTGCTGGCATGAGGCTTTGTGCCAGGGCAGCTGTGGAATGGGATGGGCCTTTCTCCTCTGGGCGGGGTGTTGGGTTTCAGAGGGAAGACCAGGCAGGGCTTCCAGTTGTATTTCTTAAGCTGCTTTGGTGCAAGGCTCATGGTGAGGAGGTGTCATGTTCAAGAACCTGGCTGGCTCTCGGCCCTGGGCTCAGAGCCCCTATCTCTGGCTTGGTTTTCCCCAGGTGTTTTCACTGGGAGGAAACACCAGGGCACACCTGTCAGCCCCCTCTCATGGGCAGGGAGAGGACATCTCCAGCACCGTGCGACCCCGTGCACCTGGCTGTCCCCTCTGCTGTCCCATGAGCTTCCCTCAAGGGGGATGCATTATCTGACCCTGCCTGAGTGTGTATATGGAGAACAGGTGCTTTCTGATGGCCTTGCCTGTCCTGCCCCCACTCCCATGTCACCCAGAAATGGGATTCTGACCTGCTGCAGCACCACCCTGTGCAGCTGAACTCCAGACACATCACACCGTCCAGCCATGCAAGCTGCTGGCCAGGCCTCTGTTGCTTCTGCGGGCATCTCCATCCAGGTCAGATAAGCGTGCAGCACTGGTCTCCAGCAGGTCGGTTGTGGGTGCAGAGGCCAAGCGTCCTTCCAAGCCGACTGTAAAGAGTCCTAGGAAGGTAGCTGGCCAGCAGCGGGCATGTGGGGACAGTGTCCTGCCGCCATCCAGGCATCTTCGTAACATGTCCTGAAATCAGCAGTCAAGACTGTGGACTCTGTGGGGTGACTGCAGTTTGTAGTTGTGATCATCGTTCTGATGAGCAGACAATCAGCAGGCCCTCCTTTTCTGTTTTGTATATTGTATGAGTTACCATCACAGGGTTTTGTTAAATATTCAGCTAAAAACATTGTAATTTTAGAAGGAAGATGGCCTCCTCCAGGAACATCTTACCCGACCTCTCGTCACCATACCAAACGGCGATCCGAGCAAAAAGACTGGAAGAGAGCCGAGCGGCGGCACTCCTGGAGCTCCGGGAGAAGCAGGCTCTGATGGAGCAGCAGAGACGGTGAGTCCCTGCAGGACAGGGGTCTGCACAGCCGGCCCAGTGACCGGAGCTGGAGCTGGGCTGAGGTTTTATGACCAACCTCGCGGGAGTCTTTAGTTAGTTCTCCCCTCACCGGTGCTGATCCAGAATCCATCTCTTTCCACCTGGAAGCCCGGCTGCCCTCGTGGTCGGTGGCGCCACACGTGGCTCCCTGGTGTGCAGCCCTGAGGCCCACGTGTGGGCGGGTGCAGGTGCAGTGCTTCGGCCGTCCTGTGCGGTCTTGGCCCTGGCTTCCTTACAACACCCACTGTCCGTGTTGTCCTTTTCTTTAGTTTCCTGTTCTTCCTCAGTCCTTTCTTCCTCACTTTCCCTGGAGTGTCCCAGGCCCTGACATGGTCATCAGGGAGGCTCATTCTTGTGTTGCCGTGACCGCCACTGGCACTGCCACCGTGCGAGGTGTGTCGGCGCCGTGCTGTCTTAGTGTCTTCTCTGTCCTCTAGCTCCGCTGACCACCTGGCTCCACCCCTCTCTGGGCTCCAGGAGGCCGGCCGCCATGGACCACAGCCACAGCACCCCTGTGCCCCACACCTGGTGGTTGGCTTTGGCCAGTGGGGGCCCCCAGCAGGCGGTCGAGGAGAAGAGGGAGGGCGAGGGCCTCATCCTTACTCACCCGGCCCCTCTGTGAGCTGCCTGGAGCTGGCTGAGTCCAGCCTGTCCCTCCTCCTGGGTTCTGGCAGCCTCTCCTTGCCTGGTGTGGTCTGTGGGCCTGTGGGCAGCTGCAGCCCCGCCCTGACTGGCACAGAGCTCCCGCACCGCCCCTGTGGCTCCCCGCTCCCTCCGGTCAGGAATAAACCCTCCTGAAGCCACCCCATTATGTGCGTGCTGTTTTCTCTCGGGCCCATGTGACAGGGACCGTGTTCAACACACAGATTCTGTGACCATCCATGGCTGTCACCCAGTGTCCAGACAGACACTGTAGTTGTCTTTTTCTTCAGTAAAAGGATGCATGAGGTGAAGCCCTCAGAGCTGGTCCCCTGCCGCAGGCTCCCATGCTGACGGGCAGGGATGAGGCAGACTGAGCTCTCAGGCTGTCCTAGGACATGGGCTGCAACAGGAAGCCCAGCGCTGTGGAACCCGGTCTCGCTGGCCACTGGCCGCAGCTGCTGGGGCCCAGGGAGCACCAGCAAGACTTTCATGGGTGCCCATCAGCCCTCCCACACTGTCCCTCAGGGTGGCTCTGCAGAGCTGGGTTGGTCAGTCACTGGGAGGTGAGCCCCTTAAGAGCAGCCCTGCCGGCTGCCCTCCCCTCACTGCGTGCCCCGGCAGACCACTCCCATCACTGTGCCCCTCCCCCCGCAGACACCTCCCCTCACTGTGCCCCTCCTCCCATAGACACCTCCCCTCACTGTGCGTCCCTCCCCAGACACCTCCCCTCACTATGCACCCAGGCAGCCCCCTCCCATCACTGTGTGCCCGGCAGATGCCTCCCCTCATTGCGTGCCCCGCCCCCCACAGACGCCTCCCTTCCCTGCTGCAGGTGGGTCCCACTCCTGCCTTGGCTCTGCTAATTTCAGGGTACTGTTTTCTGAAGTGGGTGATCCAGGCACCTGCTCTCATTGACTCTTCAGGTATCACCTGCCCTGCCCAGAGGCTCCCTGTGTGAGTTCCGCTCACCCGCACCCTCTTGGCCACGGTTGTGATGGAGGGGATGTCTGGTGAGACCTTCCTCAGGCACAGCCCCTGCCCCAGGCTCTCGGCCTCACCAGCTGCAGTGAGCAGAAAGGGCACTCTTAACCCCTAAACACCAGGCTCAGGCCCCAGGCATCATCCCACACCTTCATGGAAGAGCAGTTCTTGGATACAAAGAGCGAGTGACCCCTCTCTTCTTTATCTTCCTGCCTGGAGCCCCGAGCCCAGAGCTGGTGTCCTGTGGCCTCCCAGTGAGCAGCTTGGCAGGCCTGTCCTGAGAGCCCAGACCCAGCACAGCGGCCCCCTTCCCATCACCCTGTGAACAGCGTCACCCCTTTGCTTCCCAAGGCATGACCAGGAGATGGTGACACCAAGCGGAGGACCCGGCCAGGAGGGCAGCAGGGCCAGCACACACACAGTGCCGAGTGTGCTGAGGGGGGACACAGGGGACACCAGCCTGTCTGGTGCTGGGGCCTGGGACCCACCCAGGCAGGTGGCAGGACACGGCCTCACCTGAGGCGGCTGCTGAGACCACCTGTGTCCTGAAGTGGCACTGGGGGGAGGACTTGGCCAAGCTCTGATCCCAGGCAGCACTGACTGGGGATGGAGCCCTCAGCAGGAAGGTGGTCAGAGGTGGGCAGTGGGCCAGGTGGAGCCCAGGAGAGCTGAGCTGCTGTGACTGCAAGGAAGGAGAGCAGAGCCGGGCGCAGGCATCCAGGATGATGATGGGAGAGACGAGAGGAGGCCAGATCTGGGGTTAGAATGGAGAGGGGCACCAACCGCAGGAGTCCATGGAAGACCGCGGGATTGGCTCAGAAGGCAGATGGCTGCATGCCAGAGATGTGGCCTCCCAGCAGTGCAGCCTGGGCCTGAGCAAGGGCTCTTGGGGACCTCATCCCACGCCAGCCACCCACGAGGAGCCCGGCCTGGCGCCGGTTTGGGCATCACTCGGGATGTTCACAGCCCTCGGGACGAGCTGTGAGGAGGGAACATGTGACTGGCTCAGGATTGGAGAGCCCAAAGATGCCTGTTGTTCAAAGTGAAACTCAAGTATCTGAAGGAAGGGACTCAGGGACAGGCATTCAGATCTTCCACAGACAGACCCGCAGCCAGGCAGCCCCACCCTTTGTGCAGCACCTGTGCTGGCAGCCCCAGCTGGCCCCCTTCCCTGGAAGGGGTCCTGATGCCTGTTCCTGGGTCGCTGGGGTGGGGCTGGGCCTCAGTGTCAGACACTGCCTGCAGCACCAACACACAGAGCCTCAGGATGGAACCCGGCATTCCTGGCTCTGCCCAGACGTGTGGGGAGGAAGAGGCTGTGGTTCAGACTCCCACCCAGAGGGCGTGCACACCCCCAACCTGTCCCCCTGGAGACAGGTGCACCACAAGCTGTAAAATGACAGAAATCACATAGCCTTAGCTTGAAGCTGCTTGTAACTTATGACATTAACCTTCCCTTTCTCCAGAGAGAAGAGGGCACTGCAGGAGTGGAGGGAGCGAGCCCAGAGGATGAGGAAGAGAAAGGAGGAGCTCAGCAAACTCCTGCCTCCACGGAGGAGCATGGTAGGGCACACGCGGCTGGTGTCCAGACCCTAGTCCGGTCCTGGGGGTGGGTGGGTGCTAACGTGTATCCCTGTCCACCGAGGATGAGCCGAGACCTGGGGAGGAAGCTGCCTGTGCCAGGCTGCTGGCCAGTGGGGCTGGGTTAGAGTGTGGCATCCAGAACTGTTGCCCACCGTCCAGCCAGAGGGGACAACTTCCTGCCCCAGCCTTGAGGGCTCACCTCGTGGGCCCTACAGAGGTCTTTCTGGGCTCCTCACCCTTGGTCTCTGGACCTCAGGGCAGGCAGTTCCCCTAGAAGCTGAGATTGCCAGCTCTCTTAAGCCGTGGGGCACAAGATGCCCTGAGTGCAGTCCCCTCTTCCTATTTTCCCCAAACCATATGAGAGTCTTAGTCCACCCGGGAACAGGGCAGCGGGGACAGGGTGGTGGGCACAGGGTGGTGGGCACAGGGTGGCGGGCACAGGGCGGTGGGCACAGGGTGGTGGGCACAGGGCAGCGGGCACAGGGCAGCAGGCACAGGGTGGTGGACACAGGGTGGTGGGAGCTGGCGGCTCCTCCCTCAAGGATGCGCCTGGCTTGCTTCTCTGTCCTGTGAGCAGTCAGGCAAATGTGCCTTTGAATTTGGTCACACGTTTCTTCAGTTCTTTCTTTTAAGAACTACTTCCTGTGTGTTACTCTGAAAGGCCAGGGGTTGCCTCTGCAGCCCCCTTAGCTGGGGTAAGGACCCTGAGGGCTTCACCTCACAGCAGAGAGTGGCCACGTTGGCCTGCAGGCGTGAACTGCTTGGACAGTTCTGGAGTGTGTGCTTCCTTTTTTTAACTTTGTATTGAACTAGTTTTAGATTTACAGGAAAGTTGCAAAAATAGTGTTTCCCTCTACCTCCTACCCAGCTTCCCTGATGTTGACATCTTACGTTACCTCAGAACAAGGCTCAGAGTTCGGAATTCATGGTGTCCAGTGCGCTGGGTGAAACTGGACCGATGCAGGACTCTGCAGCTCCCCCTTTTCAGTTCCTGGGCCCTGCAGGACACGCAGTCTTCATTTTTCCTGTTACCTTTTCCCTAATTTTCCCAATATGTGTAAAAATTTAAAAATACATATTTTGCCACTTCCAGGAATAAAAATGCTTGCACAATTAGACATTACTAAGAATGCTTTCAGAGCTGAATGATAGCAAAAATATGGGAAACTTAAAAGTCACCAGATGGCTAAATTGTCACATCCAGACCGTGACCTATCTCTGTGGCTGACCAAAAGGATGAGTCAGTGGTCGCATCCACTGGCCTGAAAATGTCTTGAAGAAAATCGTTGTGAGTTAATGTGAGTTTTAGGACAGCGCACAGAAACTCATGATGGTCTGGAAGAACGTACATCAAACCAAGGACTTTGCCGGGAGGGCTGTGGCTCCAGGGGGCAGGGCGGAGGAGGGGTCCCTGCTGCCGCCCTGTGCGCCTCTGAGTCATGTGAGGCCATGACAGCGTGACTGGATGCACTGACTGCAGTTTCTTAAAAGAGAAAAAAGTCAGTTTTCTAGAAACTTGTCCATCATGAGATAGACCAGTTCAGTCAGCGAGTGCGGATGGCCTGCTCCAAGCAGGGAGGGACCAGGCACAGGCCTGCCCCTGGGGGCCGTGTGTGGGGCAGACCCTCGGACGTTGCAGTGGGCAGGGCCCCATGGTAGCTGGCTGCTGTTCTGCGCACCTACAGGCCCTGGGGTGAGGCAGCTAAACGCACAGGGAACACTAGTGAGATATTTCATATGGCCCGGAGTGCTGCAGTCAGAGTCCAAGGGAAAATCTTTGTGCCAAATGTTGATATCTAATATATAAAGAGTGGCTACAAATTGATTTTAAAAATCTGAGAATCCAGTGGAAGAAATGGGCAAAGAGTGTATGCAGGCAGTCCACCGAAGAGGAAACCCAAGCGGCTGTAAATACAGGAATAGATGCTCAGCCTGCTGGGAAGATGTGGGGTGGACATGATGTACAGGCGCCTGTGCGGTCGGCGGGAAGGAGCCGAGGCTGTGGGGCGTGGGAGGGAGCCGAGGCCGCGAGGCGTGGGAGGTGGCCTAGGCTGCGGGGCGTGGGAGGGGTTCTGAGGCGGTGGGGCGTGGGAGAGGGCATGGGGGCTCCTTCCACCTGCTACTTGGAAGGCATCCTTCCAAGTTAAGAGTGTGTCCTTTGAACACGTCGAGGAGTCCGTTTCATAGAAATAAAAGCAGGCAGATAAAATAAAAGCATTTATGTACACAGATGTGTACATGTGTATTTCAGTATTATTGGAGAGACAACTCAGATTTGCGTGTCATAACAGGGAGGTGGTTCCAAGCATCGCATCAGCCAGGCTCCCTGCAGCTGGGCAGGAGGATACGAGAGGGCGCCACGCCCCTGGCAGCCCCTGCTGGGTGGATCCCATTGGCCTGTGGCGCCCATGGGCTGGGCAGGGCTGGAGAATCATGGCCACTGGCTTTGCAGCCTGGCCCCGGGGTGTGCCCGTCTGCCCTGCATGTGCTTTTGCTGATCCGTCACTGTGAGGTCACACCCCGAGTACGTTTGATGGGACGGGAGCCTTGAGGCCCCAGCTGCCTAAGGGGCTGCAGAGCTGAAGCCTGCGGCTGGGTAAAACCTGGGCGCGTAGAGCACTGCCCTTCTCTTCATGTCGCTCTAAAACCAGCCGTGACTCGAGCCCACGTTTTGGGCTTCAGATCGATTGCACGTGTGACACTCCACATATAAACCCTGGTGCAAAGCCCATTCCACGCCACTGAAGCAGAACCCTGCCATATACTTCCCCTGTGTTTCACATTTATATTGGGTCCTTTGCTTGCTCACTAGAGAACTGGATGTTTGAAGAAGTCTTCTCTGTATTTTAGAGTGGGAGTAAAATGTGGGTGTTGGGCTTCTTTCCAAATATATGCTTTTAATATCTTTACAAATACAATTAAATGTCTGATTTTAAAAGAAAAAAAACACCTACTGGATTTAGAATAGATTGATTTATTTTTGAGACAGGCTGGAGAGCAGTGGCACTGTCTCGGCTCACTGCAACCTCTACCTCCTGGGTTGGAGCAATTCTCCTGCCTTAGCCTCCTTAGTGGCTAGGACTACAGGCATACGCCACCACGCCTGGCTAAGTTTTTGTATTTTTAGTAGAGATGAGGTTTTGCCATCTTGGACAGACTGGTTTCGAACTCCCGACCTCAAGCAATCCGCCCAAAGTGCTGAGATTACAGATGTGAGCCGCTGAACCCAGCCAGGATTTAGCATTTTTCTTTTTTTTCTGTTGGAAGAATCTTTGGGAGAATTCTGATCACCTGAAAGTGTCCCTGTTCTCAGACAGTCAGCCAAGAGTTTCCTCTGCTGTGTCTGCAGCCTGTGCCTGGCTTTATAGTTGGGTGGGAGAGACAGGAAAAAGTTGATGGGTGGTCCCTTGTCCTCCCTGCCTCCCATACTTTCCACCCCTCTGGTTGCTAAACACTTTCTAAGTGTCAGGCATGTACTACGGTTAAACTAATGGCCAGACAGACAAGGGCCTAGCCCTAGAAATTTATTTAGAGGAGAGAATGGCGGATAGAACAGTTCCAGACACCATCTAGGTAAATGCTAAACTGATCCTATGAGTCTCCACGCTGCAAGAGCCCCTGGCTAGTTCTTCTCTCCACCCCCTTTGCCAGGGTTACCTCCTACCTGTTTTTATTATCCTTTGATTTCTGACAGTCCCCGGGAACACACAGACACACGTGTGCACACTGCAGGCACTCACACACTGCAGACCTGGCCCACAGCTCCCTGAGGTCCGGAGGGGTCGGTGTAGCTCTCAGATGTGTCCACTGGAGGCAGCAGCGAGCAGCATTGGTCCCGCCACCCTCGGGGTACTAACCTCCTCCTGCCTCAGTTGCACATCACAGCAAGTGGCGAGTGTCGGGTCCCCCCCAAGTCTCCCAGGCTCTGGCACTGAAGCTGCAGAAACAGATCTGGGGCCGCTGTGGAGAGGCGCCATCTAAAGATGCCTGCAGGAAGCCAGCCACTGCAGCAACCCTGGCATGGGGGCATAAAGGCGTGCAGGGCAGCCTTCCGAGCCCCCCCAGGATCCCCTCACTCTGCATCTTTCCCTCCCACCCCAGCCTGCGCTGTCAGGGAGGCCCCAGAAAGATGTCAAACAGAGATCCCAGCAGGGACCAAGAGCTAGTCAAGACCTGGGGGGATGACCATGATGTGCACATATCTAGGGGGATGACCGTGTTGTGTGGACACCTGGGGGGATGACCACGTTGTCTGGAGACCTGGGGGGATGACCGCGCTGTGTGGATGCCTGGGGGATGACCGCGTTGTCTGGAGACCTAGGGGATGACCGCACTGTGTGGACACCTGGGGGGATGACCGTGTTGTGTGGATGCCTGGGGGGATGACCGCGTTGTGCAGAGACCATCTACCCAGGGCAGCCTCGGACCCACTCTTCATGGATGAGGAGCGAGCCTGACACACCTGGCAGGTGAGCTGTGTTGTAAAACAGCCTCTACTGGGATTGCTGAAATCTTCTCTTTGCGTTTTCCTAGTTAGCATCAAAGATTCCCTTTGCCACAGATCTGATAGATAATGGGAAAACACCACTGAATCCACCTGGAAAAATGAAACCACGCAAAGAGAAATCATCAGAAGCAATTAAAGAAATGAGGTTGGTAACTGTGACTGGGACTCAGTCCTTCCAGGGCTTAGCCAGCTGCCCACGGGTGGGCGCTGTTTCCTCTCGAGGGTGCACTGAGCAGCCCCGAACCTCCAGGCTGTGAGGGCACGAGGTATGCCGGGCAAGCCTGGAAGATGGGGTCCCTTGCCCGGGAACTGCCTCTTCCAGCCATGGCTCCTGTAGGTCAGCAGGGTGCAAAGTGCTGCTGAGCCCTCTGTGGTGGGTGCCGCTGTGGGCGCTGATGGGAGACAAGATCCGAGATCTGCCTGCTGCACCCCGCCCTGCCCTGCCCACCCCGCCCCTACCCCTCGCCTCCCCAGGTCTTCTCATGCTGAGTTCTGATCCCACTCCTTCCCACCCCGACTTCCTTAGACCTGACCCTCAGGGCCACTCAGCCCTTCCCTTCATGGGATGTTGGGTGAGGTGGTGAGGCCAGGTGTTGGACCAGGTGAAGGGGACCCAGGCAAGAATGCAGCCATGGGGCGGAGGAAACAGCGGAGCTGAGAAGTTGTGGTAGAAAGTACTTGAGACATTTTGATTTTGAGTCTCTGGCCAGGTAGCGGCCAGGCCGCTGGGCAGGTTGTCCCAGGAGAGGAAGGCAGCCCTGGGCCCATCAGGCATCGTTGGTGGGCCGTGTAGGGGCCTGGAGATCAGGAGAGCAGGGAGGGATATTCGGGAAGCCTGGTGCTATCCTGGGACCAACATGATGGGAAAGGTAGGGGCTCAGAGGTGTGCCCTGGGGGCCAGGGAATAGGGATGGGTGGAGCACTGGGTGGGCCAGTGAGCGCACGGGGCAGGGCACTCTCCTCCTCGCATGGTGGGCAGAGCAGAGTCAGGGTGCGAGGACAGAAGCTAGATGCTGATCCCTGGGTGGGCCTTGAGGGTTAGGGGAGGGGCTTGGCTGGGAGGGTGACAGCAGCAGCTCAGGGCTCCCGGGGGCTCACCCCTTCTCACCTCACAGCAGCCCAGGGGCCCTGGGGGCTCACCCTCTCACCTCACAGCGGCTTGGGGGTCCTGGGCTCACCCTCTCACCTCACAGCAGCATTCCTTTGATTTCTCTTGTTCACAGCTCCTATAGCTGAGTTAGCAGCTGCGCCCTGGGGGTGACCACTGGGCTCCCTAGTCGTCTCCACCTCCTCTGAGCTGTGTATGAGGACCAGGCAGAGGCAGAACCTTGGTGTGGGCACGCCTTCCTGTCCAGGCATTTCCCACACCAACTCTTTGGCTGGGCCCCTCCCTCGCCTCCCAGGTATCCTGGGAAGCCGAGGGGGGCCTCAGGGAGACCACTGGAGGCCCCGGGGCGTGAGCACCGCTCTCTCGTCTCCCCGTACTTTCCGAGCAGCTCTCTTCTGACCTGCACGAGGCTCAGCTGTGGCTGTCACTGCAGGTGCCTCACCGCACTCAGAGGCCAGAGCAGAAGGGCCTGCGGGTCCCGAGCTGGGGAGGCCCCAGGCCTGGCCCCTGGCCCTGCTGCTCAGCCTGCATCTGCCAGGGGGCTCCCCACTGAGTTTAACATCCCCTGTATCCCAACTGCGATGTAAGAGCCTGGAGGAAGGGCAAGGTGGGATGAGACGCCGGTGGCAAAGGGTGATGTTCTGTTCCCACAGAATTTGTTCCTCATGGAGGCCAAGTGTTTGGGGAAAATCTTGAAGGTCAGCTAGGTTGGATTCACACCCCAAGCTTGCGAAAGTGGTTTAGACTAAACCATTTAGTCTCAAACATTCAGATGTTCTCCTACATCCTCCAGGGCATCTATGTGCCATCTTTGGCCTTTAAAAAGCCCACACCAGACCACAGTGGCCTGCTGACCCCCCATCACCCTGGGGCACAGTAAGAGCTGGGGTCCGAGGCGCTGACACAGAGCATGTCTGACCTGGCGGCTGTGTGCTCTGGACTCCAGAGGACGTCACGCCGTGTTTCCCGCAGTTATGCTGAAAAGCAGGCAGAACTGGCACAAGCCCCGCTGTTGGGGGTGACGGGGGTTCAGGGAGGCTGAGGGAGGGGGGAGGGGGTGCCATCTGTTCACAGTGGTGCCTGCACCTGCACCCATGCCACACCCATGCAATGCCCACATCCACGTCTACCCCACACCCACTCCCACGCCCACTCCCACGTCTACCCCGCACCCACATCTACCCCCACTGCCACATCTACCCCCATGCCCACGCCCATACCTACACTTACACCCATGCCCACACCCGGGGGCCCCACACTCATGCAGACAGGAGTGGACCCCGCCACCCCACAGCTCACCTGCAGCAGATCCCCAGCTCTCTACCACTCCAAGTCACTGTCTTTAAAATCAAAGGAACCCCAAGCCCCTGAGCCCCAATGCTAACAGAGAAAATACGTCTAAAACAGTAATTGAATACACTTTGCTATTCCTCTATTTAAGGATTTAGGAGAACTGAGTATTCCACGTGAGAACAAAGACGCGCTTTCCCCTTCCTGCGGCAGCGTGCAGTGTCCTAAATGTGTCATATCTTAAATCAGCTTGAGGTTTTTAAATAAGAATAGTGTATGTTCTGGCAGCTTCTGAACTACTGAAGAAGGGATGGGAGAGGCAGCCCAGGACCCGGGAGTGAGTGTGGTGGAGAGAGGGTGCCAGGGAGGCCAGGGTAGCTCCGCGGTAGCTGGTGTCGCTGTGCGGGGCCTTCTGGGAGGACGGGAGCGCGCTTTCGCCCTGGTTACAGTGGGAGTTGCTAGGACGAGAGTCAGTGTGTCCTTTCCCTCCTTGCCCTTTGTTTCTCAGTGCCTTCCAAGAGGGGAATTCGGAAGAGAAGATCAAACAGCACATCCACCAAATGCGTGAGCAAAGAAGAGTCCGTGGCCAGGCCCCGCCGGAGGAGATGAGGAAGGCTGCTGAGGATCTGGAAATTGTGAGGATTTCTTCGTTCTGTTTAAAAAATTGTGGGGATTTTCTTTTTTGTTTTTGTTTGGTTTTTGTTTTTGAGATGGAGTCTCACTCTGTCACCCAGGCTGGAGTGCGATGGTGCAATCTCGGCTCACTGCAACCTCTGCCTCCCAGATTCAGGTGATTCCCCTGCCTCAGCCTCCTAAGTAGCTGGGATTACAAACGTACACCACCACACTGTATTTTCAGTAGAGACGGGGTTTCACCATGTTGGCCAGGCTGGTCTCAAACTCCTGACCTCAGACGATCTGCCCGCCTTGGCCTCCCAAAGTGCTGGGCCACCACGGCCAGCCTAAAATGCTGTTTTGTTAAAAATGACAGGAACTCACTGTGCCTCTTCAGAGCATGTGTTCTCTAGAAACCATGGGACTGAAACCTATGGTTTTTCTCTGAAAACCATGGGACTGTGTTGAATGTGTCTTATGAGGGTGTGGGAATTCCCAGAATTACAGTTGGTCAGATGAGAAGGAAAACATTTCAGCCGAGGTCCTGAGCCCTCAGATGTGCCGGGCTGCATGGTGGACCTCGGCATCTTAGCACTGGGCAGCTGATGGCAGGAGTGGCGGCCTGCTGGCGGGCTGGGGACAGGGGGCCGGTCCTCTGCACATGTCTGTGGGGCGCTTGCTCAAGGCTTTGCGCCCAGCTGAACCGAGCTCTGGACCCAGGGCTGGGCCATGAGGGACGCTACTGCAAAGGCGGGTCTGGCTGACGCCACCTGGACCGTGGCCGCCATGCTCCGTGTCTGTGTAGGCAGACGGACATTCATGGGGATCTGAGGCCTCCTGACCGGGAACCTCCTATGTGGAACTGCTCACGGAGGTGTCTCCTGTATGTTCAGAACGTCGACCATCCCCTCAGCCACCGCCAATGGCGTTTATCCACTCAGCGCACGCTGATGCCCGCCTTCTGGTAGCTGGAGTGTCCTGGGTGGTGGGAGAGATGCAGGGATGGAGGAGAGTGCTTTGCTGCCAGAATTGCTGCCTGGCCAGCCCATCCAGCTGTAGAAGGACACAGCTGCCCTCCCTGGCAGTGAACCTGGATACCCATGTCCCCACCCTTCTTACAGCCATAAGAATGCTGGCCTGTCCTCCCAGGCTACCCAAGGCCCCCGGCTGGTGGGCTCTTCCAGGTCAGCGTGCTGTGCCCAGACACAGGTCAGGCTGGTGTGGGCTGCATCTGGGCTGCCCCCAGAGCAAGGAGCACTGTCCGGGGAGGAAGCAGACCTGGCCTTCCTGTCCCCATGCCTCATCTCCAGGCTGTGTTACCCCATCTCCCTCTCTCCTAGAGCCGGGGATGGGAGAGAGGAGGCATGAGGGCAGGAGGTGGAGGCACTTGATGGAGACCCCCCCCGGCCTGACTCGGACCCCTCTTCTGAGACTTTTCCTCCTCAGCCCAGGGCGTTTGTACCTGCCTTTAGATAAACTTTTACTCTCTCTAAATCTGTCATAAAATGAGTATAGCCTTGTCCTTGGACACCCGAACGCTGCCTCTTAGGACTTAAAACACCTGTGTCTCAAGCCATTGCTTCAGAGTACGGACTCAAAAGTCTCTTTGGTGTTAGAAACAAGTCTAGGCCCACAGATCTGATAACTTTAATGAAATAGATGAATCCCTTGAAACATGACATCTGCCAAAACTTGCAGAAGAAATAAATGATGTGAATATGCTTGTATCTATTACAGAAAATTAATCAATAATTCATTACATTGCAAAACAGAAATCACAGGCCCAGATGGGTTCACTGGTGAATTCTACCAAACATTTAAGGTTTAAAGAAACAACTATACCAATTCTCTATAATCTCTTCCAGAAGATAGAAACAGAGAGAAAACTTTTAACTCATTCTGTGAGGCCAGCGTTACTCTGATACCAAAACCATACAAAGATATTACACTGTAGACCAGCATCGTTCATGAACATAGATGCAAAAATTCTCAGCATTCAGAAGTCAAATCCAGCAATGTGTAAAAACAATCACACACCCTAGTTCAACGTTTAAAAGTCAATCGATGCAATTCATCACATCAGTGAGCTAAACAAGAAAAACCAGTTGGTTTTATCAATAGATGTAGAAAAAACATCTGACAAAATATAACAGCTATCATGGTAAAAACTCTCTGCAAACTAGGATAAGCTGGGAACGTCCTCAGCTTGTTAAAGCAGATCCAGAAAAGACCTACAGCTAACATTCTTAATGGTGAGAAACTGGAAGCCCTCCTTTCCCCTGCTCCCTGCCCGGCGACGGGGCCCTCCTTCCGCCTTGACCCGTTCCTGGTTGCTACCACTCAGCCAGCACGTGGGACAGTGGACTCCATCCTAGAGCTTCTAGTTTCTCACCATTAAGAATAATGTTAGCTGTAGGTCTTTTCTGGATCTCCGTCTCAAAAAAAAGGAAGCAGAGTGTGTACAGGTCATGCCAAGGCCCTGAATCCGCCTCCCTACTCTGCCCAGCCCACTGACTCCTCCAGCCTCCCAGCAGGAGACAGCTGTCTCTAGAGAAGCTGACCAACCAGGCACCACGGTGGTGACAGCGGCCACGCATGGCCTTCCTGAGCGCTGCGGAAGGGCAGGTGCACAACGGACCAGGAGGGCCAGCCAGGTCCGTGGCACTGACTGAGACATCAGCCACCCAAGACAGTTACGGATCAGTTTTCTTCCGTAGAAATCTGGGTCAGTAACAAGTGATACTGACCATGTTGTAATGCTGTAAGCCCTGAGTGGTGCTCTAGCTCACTGCTGTGACGTGGCCGTATGAGGGGTGGAGGAGGCTCTGGGGGTCTCCGGGGACCTGCACTGGAGGAAGAGTCCGACCTGTGCCCCCAGCAAGGCAGGCTGCGGAGGGAGAGGGGAGCTGGGCGGCCCAGGGCTCCTGTGCTTGGAGTGGGGAGGTTGGGACTCTGCAGGGGCGATGCCTACGGGCCGGAGGGGCAGGAACGGGAAGAGGCCCTCCTCAGCTGCTGCACCTGAGGGCCCCGCAGTGCCCTTCCCAGCTTCCCTTGTTCTACCCAGGGCATTGGCCGCAGGGCGTGGGTTTGGAACAGAAAGCCTGCCCCTGCTTTCAGACTCGGCAATATTCTTCTCCTGCCCCTGATCCACTGCTCCTGTGTCTGTGGGGTGAGGGTGGCAATTGCGGCCCCATCTGCCTCCCAGGGCATTTCTGGGTCTTAGATGGGGCCATGTGTGTGCCTGCAGAGGGCAGTGTCCTGGGGTGGAAGGCCTAGGAGCTGGCTGGAAGTAGGCTGCCAGCCCTTCGCAGGGGGGACTGACTGTGCCATGATGCGGCTTACAGGGGCCCCTGGGGAAGCGGGGCTGGCCCTGCTCACTCCCACATGGCCTGGGCCCCACATGGAATCTGAGCCAGAGAGGTAGTGATGTCCTGAGTCCTGCCAGCCTTTCTAATGCCCGCCCCTCTTGCCTCCCACAAGGCCAGAGAAGTACAGGATGAAGTGTTGAAGCTAAAACTGGGATTAGCCTTGGACAAAGACCAGCGATGGGCTGCCCTCACTGGAGGCCTTTTGCTTCGCCCGCCAGCATCACAGCCTCAAAATACATTTTTTAACACAAAATATTAAGAATCGGGAAATGTTCGCAGATGCCAGTGACACCAGGTGTCTGGACTGATGGAGACGTCGTCAGAGAGAAGACGCTCAGACGCTCAGTCTTCTTTCTCGGGCGTTGCCTCCTGCGTGATGGCCGGGAGGGCGCCAGGGTCAGCGTTCCTCTTACGGCTGTTTCACGGCAGCCTGTGGGTTTTCTTAGACAGTCCATGTTTCTCCTGAAGCCGTGGAAGATTTCAGCCGTATTAAAGGAAAGGACACGGGGAGCACGTGGCCCGCTTTCACTCCTTCCCGCAGGTTCCCGGCAATCCACGCGACAGAAAGCTCAGGCCCCAGCCTCTCTCCTGCCCTGGAGCCCTTGTTACAAAAGTCCCCATAGCTTTCATTCACTTCGTTATTTTAATGTGGGAGAGGAGACCAGGTCACCTGATTCCTGCGAGGCCAGAAGTAGGGACTTGCCCCTGCCCAGAGGCAGGGCCCTCCTTTCCTGCTCCCTGCCCGGTGACAGAGCCCTTCTTCAGCCTTGAGCCCTTCCTGGTTGCTACCACTCAGCCTGCACGTGGGACAGTGGACTCCATCCCGGGGCCACGGCAGGGCCACAGACCTCACGTCATAGATCAGCCTTAGTTCACACTCTGCCTGCCCAGGCTGTGTAGATTCTGTGTGACTTAGCCTCTTGTGCTGAGGTTTGATTGGATCTTGAAAACATTTTTCATTTGATTTCTTTAAAAGAAATAAGACTATTCAGACTGCTGCTTTTGGTGTTAATTTTGGTAAATATGGTTTTCAGTGTCTCCTCATTTCATCCAAGTTGTGCTATGCATTAGCATAAAGTTCCTCATAATATCCTCTTATTCTCAGTATCTTTAGGATCCATAATAATGTCCCCTTTTTCATTCTTGGCCTTGTGTTCTTTATCATTCTTAATATGGATTGATCAGTGTTGTTCTGCTTTTCCAAAAACCCCAGGTCAGTGGATCTGTGGTTTGTTTTCTGTCTCACAGGTCTCTGCATCCTGCATTTTCTTTCTGTGCTTTCTGAGAGTTTAACTGGTGCTTAAGAGAGAAACGCATCCCTTCTAAACCCACGTAGTACAGAGGAAGGACAATGTGCAATTGATCATCAAAGCTTTCCACTAGAGAAGCTAGAAAGGGCGCCCGTGGCCGGTTACGGCCCAGCAGCCGGAGCAGCAGATGTTCCCTTACCATTTCTCGTGTCTGGGGGCAGGAGTCGGAGCACCTAGCCGGCGCCACTGCGCAGGGTCTCTCATGAGGCTGGAGTCAGCTGTGGGTCGGGCTGCGCTCCTTTGAAGGTTTAACTGGGCTTGGGGCTCAGCTTCCCAGTTGCTCACCTGGTTGTTGATCAGAGAGCGTGTCCTCTGTGATCCCGGTCCTTGGAAATTGCGAAGCCTTGCCCTGTGGCCTGCCCCAGGGTTTGTTTTGGTAAATGTAGGCTGTGCACTTGAGAAGAATATATTTTGGAGTCGTTGGGTACGTAGTTTTGTGTGAGTCAGGTGACACTGACTAATCCTGCTGCTCAGAGCTCCTGCACCTTTACTGACTGCCTCGTTTAAACTTGGTTTATCAGTTACGGAGAGAGGCCTGTCCACAGTTCTAGCTATGGCCATGAATTTGTACTTTTTTCTTAGTTATGTCAGTTTTGCTCTATGTGTTTTGGGGCTGTTTTTTCAGATGCCTACGAGTTTAGGATTGTTTTATCTTCTTCTGGAGCCGACCCTGTCGTTCCCCTCTCATTCTCACTTCTTGCCTTCACCTGCATTGTGCCTGATAATGCAGGCACGCGGCTGCTGTCCCGGTCAGCGCTTCCATAATACATGTTTTCCACCCTCGTGCCGTCAGCCTGTCTGTCTTTATACTGCATACAAAGTGCATCTTATACAGACATACAGTTGGGACGCCTTTTCTTTCTCTAGCTGGCCAGTTCTGTCTTTTAAAAGGTAGAGCGTTTGGGCCCCTCGCGTTTGAGGTGAGTGTGCGCATGACTGATTCTGGGCCACCTTCTTGCTCTTCATTTTATGGATCTCATGTTTTTATTCCTTTATTCTTCTTTTGCTGCTTTCTGATAGTGATCAATTTTCTTATTTATATCTCTTCTATTAGAGTTTTAGTAATATATTTTTTATTGTTCTCTTGGGTGTTGCCTGAGAGATTTGATATGCACCCTTAAGTTGATTAGCATCTCCCGAATGAGCCAGTGACGCTGAGAAGGCTCCTCCCATCTGCTGGTTCCCGCCCTTGATGCTGCTGCTGCCATCCATCTCCCACAGGAAGTACACAAGACATGGGCACCACATGCCCAGCAGGGTGTCCACACGCTGGGACTAGACATCAGGATTCTCTTCACCGCAAAAGACAGTCCTGCAGCTTCCTGCCCCAGTGAGGCCTGATTTTCATTCATCCAAATAACTTTTTTTTTCTAGTATTTCTTTGTATCGTGGTTATGTTTTGACCTGCAGTAAATTCAGCTTTTTTTTGTCTGAAATACATTTCGTTGGCCTTTATTCTGCGCAGGACAGAAATCTAGGTGGATGTTTTTTGCCATCCCGAGCACTTGAGAGGTGTGCTTCACTGTCTTCTAGCTCTGTGAGTTTTGTCAGAAATTCAGCTTTCATTGTTGTTTGCTGCTCCTTTGAAGGTAAGTGTCTTATCTTACTTTTTTCTTTGTCTTTAATTTTTTTTCTCATCTTTGGTTTTCAACAGTGTGTGTTATATGTGATTTTCTTTTTACTAATTTTTCTTGGAATATACAGACCTCAAATCTGGGAGTTGGTATCTTTCATCAGTTTTGGAAAACTCTTAGCCGTTACTGTTTTGACTTTTTTCCCCCTGTTCTCCTCGTTCTTTCTGAGACTTCAGTTTTATGTGTGTGTGCATGTCTGTGCACGTGTGTAGGCATTTGTGCATGTGTGTGTGCGCGCACACGCATGTGAGAGCATGTGTGCATGTGTGTGTGCATGAGTGTGTGCGTGCGTGTCTGTGACCTGCACATCTCTCCTCTCTGTCTTGTGTTCTGTTTTTTCATTCCTCTCTGCACATCAGGCTAGATGTCTCTGGATTTACTAATCCTGTCTACTGATGTGTCCCACAGAAAAACCCATGAGGTTTTTTAACATTGAAAACATTAGGCTTTATGATAGAGAGAAAAAAAACATGAACCTTGATGATTGTACCGTTGCACTCAGAAAAACATCCCAGGCTCTGAGCAGCATCTTTCCTCGGCCAAGTCTGGCTTCCTGGTGAGCCTCAGGGAGTGCGTGGGCTCAGATGCCATCCTCCTCATCCCCGGCATTCCCCTTCCTCCGTGTTCTCCTCATCTCTGCCAGAATTCCATGTCTGCTCAGACCTGCCATCCACCTTTTCCATTAGATCCTTTTGCATCATTATCATCATGATTTTTTAAATAAATGTTTTCTTTCAATGAGTTTTAAATTTCAGATGTTGTGTTTTTCAGGCCTAAGGTGTCTGGTAATTTTTTGTGGATGCCAGTTCTCTGTTGAAATTCTCCATCTTTTCATTTCCTTTATATCTCTATGTACATATTACATATGTTTTCTATAACATATTACATTTGTCTCATAAGTTTTTAGTGATGCTCAGCATTGTATACAGTTGACCCTTGAACAAGAACTTGAATTATAAGGGTCACTTGTAAGTGGATTTTTTTTTTGAGATGGAGTTTTGCTCTTGTCACCCAGGCTGGAGTGCAATGGCACAGTCTTGGCTCACTGCAACCTCTGGTTGAAATTCAAGAGATTCTCTGCCTCAGCTTCTTGAGTAGCTGGGATTACAGGCACCCACCACCATGCCTGGCTAATTTTTTATATTTTTAGTAGAGACAGAGTTTCACCATGTTGGCCAAACTGGTCTCAAACTCCTGATCTCATATGATACACCTGCCTCAGCCTCCCAAAGTGCTGGGATTACCAGCGTGAGCCACCGTACCCAGCCATAAGTGGATTTTTGAAAACAAATATACTGGAAAAAATTTTGGAAATTTGCAACAATTCGAAAACATTTGCAGACAAACCATGTAGCCTAGAAATATCTTTTAAAAAATAAGAAAATGTTAGGTATGTCACAAAGGCATAAAATATACAAACCATACATAGACCATTCACAGTAGAGAGAAACGTACCCAAAAAGATGCAGCATTGGCCGGGCGCCGTGGCTCACATCTGTAAGGACTTTGGGAGGCCGAGGCAGGCGGATCCCCTGAGGTCAGGAGTTCGAGACCAGCCTGGCCAACATGGCAAAACTCTGTCTCTACTAAAAATGCAAGTATTAGCCGGGCATGATGGGATGCACCTGTAATCCCTGCTACTCAGGAGGCTGAGACAGGAGACTCACTTGAACCCAGGAGGCAGAGGTTGCAGTGAGCTGAGATCGTGCCACTGCACTCCAGCCTGAGGTACAGAACAAGACTCTGTTTCAAAAAGAAAGGCAGCATTAAATCATAACTGCATGAAATTAACTGCAGTCCACAGCGTGCTGCTGGAATAATTACAGAGCCACCTCCTGTTGCTGTTGCAGTGAGCGCAAGCATTTCAAGGATCTGCTTCAAACACCGTGTGCTGCTAATTGTCTCTGCATGAGCAGTTCATGTCTTCAGTACATTGTGTATCACAGTAAAAAGTCATCTATTTTAACTGGACATGGTCGCACACGCCTGCAGTCCCCACTACCCGGGAGGCTGGGGCAGGAGGATCCCTTTAGCCCAGGAGGTTGTGGCTGCAGTGATCTGTGATTGCACCACTGCACTCCAGCTTGGGCGACAGAGTGAGACCCCAACCTGAAGAAAAGGTGACATCTGGAAGTTCTTGTATATTTTTCATGTTTAGTGCAATACTGTAAACCTTGAAGAAAACTTTAGGACTCACACAGAGTGCCACTAGTCATGCTGAAGAGCTCCTGAGAAGCAGAGAAAAGTCATGACATTTCAAGAAAAAGTTGAATTTCTTGCTATGTTCCGTAGATTGAGGTTTACAGCTATGGTTGCCTACCAATTCAAGATAAATGAATCCAGTGTAAGGACCACAATAAAATAAAATAAAAAAATTGTGAGCAGACACAAAAGCTTTATACTTTCTGGGAAATGCGTTTTCATCTTGTATTGGGAGTGCAGCTTTTACGTGAGTGCAGGGTTGCTGTGTGTGATGGTTCATATTGTCAACTTGATTAGACTGAAGAATTGTTCAAAGTATTGTTTCCGGGTGTTTCTGGGTGTTGCCAGAAGAGATTAACATTTGAGTCAGTGGACTGGGAGAAGACCCACCACAGTGTGGGTGGGCACCATCCAATCGGCTGCCAGCATGGCTGGAAAAAGCAGGCAGAAGAAGGTGGCTGAAGCTGACCAGCCGGGTCTTCCGACCTTCATCTTCCTCCCGTGCTGGGGGCCTCCTGCCCTTGAACATCAGACTCCAAGTTCTTCAGCTTGTGGACTCTTGGCCTTACACCAGTGGTTTGCCAGGGGCTCGCAGGCTTTCGGCCCAGACTGAAGGCTGCACTGTCGGCTTCCCTCCCTTAGGGGTTTGGTGACTCGGACTCAGCTACTACTGGCCTCCTTGCCCCTCAGTTTGCAGACGGCCTGTTATGGGACTTCACCCTGTGATCGTGTGTGTCAATTCTCCTTACTAAACTCCCTTTCATATGTATATCTATCCTGCTCTGTCCCTCTAGAGAACCTTCCTAATACACTATGAGAAAGGTATACCTGTAGACTCTTCAAACAAAAGGAAGGGGAAGGATCTGAAGCTGGAGAATCTAATGCCAGCAAAGGATGGTTTGATAATTTTAGAAAGAGACTTGGCTGGAAAAATGTCAAGATAACAGGAGAAGCAGCTTCTGCTGGCCAAGGGGCAGCAGACAAGTTCCTGGACACCGTGAAGAAGGTCACTGAGGAGAAAGGATATCTGCCTCAACAGGTTTTTAATGCAGACATGAGTCCCCTGTTCTGGAAAACAAAATGCCACAAGGGACATGAATTAGGAAGAGAAGCAAGTACTAGAATTTAGGGCAGGAGGGGAGAGGCCAGCTCTGCTGTTCTGTGCAAACGCAGCCAGATTATGATCAGAACTGTCCTTATCTAGAAAGCTGCTAACTCCTGAGCTTGAAGGGAAAAGAGAAACACCAGCTTCTTCTTGGTTGTACAGGAAAGCTGGACAAGAACCCCTGTTCTGCGCTGATTTCATTGATGCTTTGTCCCTGAAATCAGGAAGTACCTTGCTTCCTATAAGTGACTGCCTTTTAAAGTTCTAGTATTAGGCAATGCCCCTTGGCTACCCAGAACCCTATGAGTTCAGCACTGAAGGTGTCAAAGGAGCCTACTTGCCCCTAAACACGTCTCTAATGCAGCATCTGGCCCAGAGGTCACAGGGACCTTGAAGCCTCATCGCACGAGGCACTGTGTGGACAGGCCTGTCAGTGCTGGGGAGGAGAACCTCAGGAGAGAGCACCGTGGAAGTCCGAGGGATCACACGCGGAGCGTGCGTCATGGTTAGAAAACCACGAGACCTGAAACAGCACATTCTTACTGGAAAACTATCCAGGTGTTGTGCGCGACTTCACGGCATCGTGGAAATGATGGAAAAGGAATGAAATCCTGCCACTTGCCACCACCTGGATGGAACGGGGTCATTATGTTACGTGAAATAAGCCAGGCACAGAAACACAAGTGTTGCTTGTTCTCATGTTGGGGCTAAAAAAGTGGATCTCATGAAGATAGCAGACTGGTGGTGACTGGAGGCCGAGAAGGGGTGGGGAAGGGGGGATGCAGGGGGGCTAATGAGTGGAAATCCACAGTGAAATGGAAGAGGTAAGACCTGGCGTCTGATAGGTAACAGGGTGACTCTTCCTGACTTCAGTCAATTATGCATTTCAGCATAGCCAAAAGAGAATCATCCAAATGTTCCTAGCAGAAAAAGAAGAAGTATTTAGGGTGATGGGCATCCCAGTTACCCTTGCTTGATCTTCACACATTATACGAGTGTGTCATATTATCACGTGTACCCCCAAAATCTGTACTTTTTTATTATTTTCATTTAAAGACGGAATCTTGCTCTTGTTCAGGCTGGAGTGCAGCGGTGCAATCTTGGCTCACTGCAATCTCCAACTCCAGTGTTCAAACCATTCTCCCACCTCAGCCTCTGGAGTAGCTGGGATCACAGGCACCCGCCACCACGCCCGGCTAATTTTTTGTATTTTCAGTAGAGACGGGGTTTCAACATGTTGGCCAGGCTGGTCTTGAACTCTTGACCTTGTGATCTGCCCGCCTCGGCTTCCTAAAGTCCTAGAATTACAGGTGTGAGCCACCATGCCTGGCGTACATTTATTATATATCAAAGAAGTTATGGAGACAGCAAAAAAGATGAGGATGAAGAGTTTCAAGATATGAGTCTTGGAGAAATTCAAGAGCTAATAGACACCGCACCAGAGCAGTGAACAGAGGAGACTGACGGAGGTGAGTGCTTCCAGCCTGGGCGACGAGGAGGAAGACGTAGAAGAAGGAGTGCTGGGAGAGAAGCTGGCCCAGGACCCTGGCAGGAGCCTTCCCATCATTCAGGCTGCCTTTGCCTTCTTTCAGGACCTGGGCCCTTCCATGACGCAGGCACAGAAACTAAAGCAAGAGCTGGAAGGAGGATTGGGACCGCACAGAAACAGTTTAGAGAAACGAAAAGAGCAAAGTCAGACAGAAATTACATGGATTTCCGTAAAGTTACACTGAGTGTGCCTGCCTCTCCTGCCTCCCCATCCTTCCTCCTACCCCTCTTCTGCCTCTGCCACCCGAGACGCAGGCCCAGCTCCTCCTCCTGCTCCTGCTCCTCAGCCCACTCACCCTGAAGAGGACGAGGACGAAGGCCTCCGTGAGGATCCACTTCCACTGAGTGATCAGTAAATGGATTTTCTCTTCCTGATGTTCCGTTACATTTTCTTTTTTCTCTTACTTACCGTAAGAGTACAGTATATAATGCATGTAACATACAAAATATATGCCAATTGAACGTTAGTGTCACCAGGAAGCTTCCTGTCAATGCTAGGCCATTAGTAGTTACATTTTGGGGGAGTCAGAAGCAATATGTGAATTTCCAGCTGCATGGGGCTTTGGTGCGCCGTTAACCCCGCGGTGTTCAAGGGTCGACTCTAAACAAACCACGGAGACCAAGGACCGTGCTGGTTCCCTGAGAGGACTGGCCCTTTCCTCTGTTAAACAGATAGATGGGTTGAAGTTTTATCACCTTTGTCCCGGCAAGGCTTGTGCTGGGTGGAGCCTGGGTTGCAGCGTCAGTGACGTCTGGTCGGACTCCGCTTTTGGAGGGCTGAGGTGAGACCCGCCCCAGGCTTGCTGCAAACCCCTGAGGTTTCACCCTGTCTTTAGAACAGCCCCTCAGCTTCCTGTGCTGGTACCAGACCCGGGAAATATCCTGGGGGACCAACTGTGCTTCTGATGCTCTAGACCCTGCCTAGGGCCTCAGCCTGGGCAGGCTGGGATGCAGCAGCTCCAGTCCCCCTCAAGGTCCTCCAAGGCTACCCCAGCTCGCAGCCCTACACGCGCCCTGTGACTCCCGCATCTGGCCTTCCCCATGGCTACGGGAGCAGGAGGTCATCACTCACCTGCCCAGAGGTCACACTTCATTCACTGCAATCTTTTTAAAAGAATTGCTGTGCTTTAATTATGTTTCTTAAAACAGTGTATTGGAAAAACTCCAAGCCTGTTACATTGTGTTAAAAAAACAGAGCTAATAGAAAATTCCGGGTCATTCGCATTTAATGTGGTAACGCACACACTTGCACTCCTCCATCTTCGATCAAGTCTCTTCATTCCATTGTTCTTGTTAACCTGCAGTTTCATTCTATCAATAGTTACATCCCCCCACCTTCTCTCATAATCAGACAGATATTTCTCTATTGATTTTTGAAAATTAAATAGCAATTATTTTCCTCTCAGCCCCAGGGTTTTCTCTTCCCTTCCTTTTCTTCTTCCCTGCCTCGGCTGAGGCCTTTAGAATGTCCTCATGTCCCATTTCTCTCCACCCTGTCTCAGTTATCTGTTGCTGTGTGACCACTTAGTGGCTAAAAACATCAGCCTCCCCTTGATCTCTTGGAATGGTTTGGGTTGACCGGGCTCAGCAGGGCGGCTCTTCCGTCCTCGGGCTGTCTGCCGGGGCACCAGCGAGCTCATGGTCCAGCTGAGCTGAGACGTGCAGGGCGGCATCCTCACACGCCTGGCGCTATGGCCAGGTGGCTGGAAGGTTGGTCTCAGATGGGATGCTGGGGTCACTGGAACTTCCTTTCTTAGGATGTCTCTGGCTCCCATGGTCCCTCCCTGGGGTCTGTAGCAGGGTGCCTGCCCTTCCTCCATGGAGGCTCAGGGCTCTGGAAGTGCAGAGTGGGAGTTCCCAGGCCTTCTGAAGACTTGGGCCTACCCTAGTGTGCCCCAGTTCCTCCGTATTCTCCTGGGGAAGGTGAGTCCCAGGGCAGCCCAGGTCTCTGTGGAATGGCAAGCAGCTGCCACAGCCTGCCTCCTGCCCCGAGCCTTGGCTGTGTAGAGGGTCTTTGGGTTTCAATCTGCCCTCTTGGTTGAGCTTCCCTTCTAGATGCTGCATTCCAAGAGTCGGGATGGAGCACGTCCCTGCACTGCCCTCCTGCTGGCCCGACTCCTGTCCCTGGACCGCACCGCCCGCCATTCCTTCCTGCTGAGCTCAAGGCTTCTATTCCATTCACTTCTTCTTAGAGCTCCCTCAGCCCCTCCCGCAGCTTCCTGCGGTGGGGAGCGTGGGCAGCCTGTCTCCTGGCCCTGTATCTGCCACCCCTTTCTCTGGCCTGGATGCTGTGAACCATCCTGGACTGGTTCTGGAGGCGCCGAGTCTCATCATCGTCTCTCTGAGTCAATGTCACTGTTCTGTCTTTTGCTCCCAGACCTGTGGAGGTGCAGCGGGGTCCGCAGGATTCTGTCTCCTGTAGAGGCAGCTCCTGTGTGTCTGGAGGCTGTGGGATTTGCCCACCGCTTTTGAGTTCAGGTCCTTCTCTTCAGCTACACTGGGAGGTCAGGAGCACCCAGGCTGTGGGTGCAGCTCTTCCTCCATGTAGGGAAAGCTGTTTGCTTTTCTTCTTTCAAAAATAGCAGCCTCTCCTCCACCTGCTCCCCTCTGTCATTCAGGGGCCCCTGTTATGGACTGTTCAGTTCTGGCTCCGTCCCTGAGCCATCCTGTCTTCATGGCTTCCCTTTGCTCGGTGTTTGTGGACTTTGTTCCGCTCCCTCTTCCACACTTTTCCTTTGGACATCGTCCCTGTCGGTTCGCTTGCTGATGTTTTGTTGGGAAACCCTTTATTTCTCGGCTCTAGAAGTCTTGTGTGGGGTGCGCCGGGCAGGGGTCTCCTTGGGGCTCTGGCTGGCGCTGCCAGTGCCATCTCTTTGGCACGGGTCTGTCTGACTGAAGTGCCTTCTCTCGGGAATTGGCACCTTTAGATGGGAGATGATTCTTTGGCGGCTCCTTGGGTCAGGCCTGGCTGCCAGCCACGGGCAGTGCGTCAGGGCCCCTCCCTGCTTTCTGGTCAGTGCTGCAGACACCAGCTCCCCAGGCAACATGTGCACAAGCACCACTGCCCATGTCCTGGCACCTCCAGGCCTGGGATGTGGGTGCCCGTAGCTGGCTCTTTGTGGGAGGCAGGAAGAATGAGGTGCACCCACCACGTGGGACCAGCAACTCACTCAAGCTCCCGGCCCACACACTCCTAACTTCTCCCCAAGGCCTCATGAAACCCAAAGCCTGTTGCCCCAATATCTCCCGTCTCATCCACTGTGGAGTGTGGTGCTGATCAGCCTCCCAGGACCCCGGCCTACTAGGACCCCACCCTCCCAGGAACCCACCCTCCCAGCACCTCACCCTCCCAGGACGCCACCCTCCCAGCACCTCACCCTCCCAGGACCCCCCTCCCGGCACCCCACCCTCCCGGCACCCCACCCTTCCAGGACCCCACCCTCCCGGCACCCCACCCTCCCGGCACCTCATCCTCCCAGGACCCCACCCTCCCAGCACCTCACCCTCCCAGGACCCCCCTCCCACTCTCCCAGCATCTCAGCCTCCCAGCACCTCACCCTCCTGGCACCTCACCCTCCCGGCACCCCACCCTCCCAACACCTCACCCTCCCAGCACCCCACCCTCCCATCACCCCACCCTCACACTGTCCCTGGAGCGCTCCCTCCCTACACTTCACCCTCCCAGCACCTCACCCTCCCAGGACCCCCCTTCCACCCTCCCAGCACCTCACCCTCCCAGCACCCCCCCACCCTCCCAGCACCTCACTGTGCCAGCACCCCCCCACCGTCCCAGCACTGCACCCTCCCAGCACCCCACCCTTCTAACACCACACCCACCCAGGACCCCACCCACCCACCCCCCCACCCACCCCGGCCCCCAGCCCCCGCCCCCGGGGGGAGCCCCCAGGTGACCACAAAAAGCGTCTCCAAAGAACCCCACCACCGTGAATAAACGAGGTTTGCTTATTTTATCTCTCGTGGC
>CAUYLG010005650.1:0-42392 GCA_963573385.1 Cacajao melanocephalus | reverse complement strand
CAGAGAGAGAGACTGGACCCGGACTTGGCGAGCTGCCATTGGTTAGGCTCTCGGTGGGATTTTTGAATTTTGGGCTGACAGTATGATTTAATGCTGAGTGTGGGGCTAGGGGTGGAATGCAGGAGTGGGTGTGGGGAGCCTGCATGGAGAAGGCAGGCGCCAGTAGGACGGCCGGCCTCCTGATAAGTGTTATCAGGTGCGGAGGGGGTGAGTATTGTCCATCCGGCTCCTGGTGAGGCTATCGGCCTTACACCTATCTCCTCTTTCCCCCTTGTCACAATCCTCAAGCAACTGAGGTGATTCTTGGGCATTAAAGGATTCTTCAGCCTATAAATACCTGGGTAGGGTGAAATAGCTCATCCCTTATATCAACTAATAAAGGAGACTTAGGCAGCTAAAACTTACTCCCTAATTTGGGAACCAGAGGCTAGAAAGGCCTTTGATCAACTGAAAAAATCCTTGCTTAAGGCACCAGCCCTTCGTGTTCCCATAGGGAAAACATTTAACATTTAGTGTCAGAAAGGAAGGGAATGGCCCTATGGGTTCTAGCTCAAGCCCAAAGTCCAGCCCAGCAGCCTGTAGGCTACCAAAGTAAGGAGCTTGACTTAGTAGCCAAGGGATAGCTGGCCTGCCTCTAAGCAGTTTCTGTGTTAGCTTTGCTGGTACCTGAGGCTACTAAGTAAACAATGGAGAATAAGTTAATCGTTTACACTCCACATAATGTGGCAGGACTGCTGTCTTCTTAGTGGGGGTCTCTGGCTAATGGACAACTACCTCCTCAGGTATTAAGCTCTGGTATTAGAAGGATCTTCAGTCCAATTAAAAACCTTTCCCTCCTTAAATCCAGCCACATTCCTCCTGGAGGAAGCTCAGGAGCTTGAACGTTACTGTGAACCGACAGTAGTACAAACCTAGGTGGTGAGAGAGGACCTCAAGGAAACTCCTTTAGAGAGCCCAGACTGCGTTCTCTTTACATAGAGAAGTTCTTTTGTAGAAGAAGGGATTCATGAAGCAGGGTATGTGATAGTTACTCTGAATGATATTGTTGAGAGCATGTCTCCCTCCTCAGCCACAAGTGTTTAACTAGCTGAGCAAATTGCCCTCACAAGGGTGCTTGAATTAAGCAAAGGGAAAGCAGTTAACATTTAAATTGATTGTAAGTATGCTTTCCTAGTCCTCCATGCCCATGCCACTATTTGGAAAGAGAGGAACTTCCTCACAGCTAATGGGTATCCCATTAAATACCACCAAGAAATTAATAGACTATTATCCTTGGCTTTCCTACCATGGGAAATAGTAGTAATACATTGTAAAGGCCCTCACAAAGGGATGAATGAAGTAGCCGAGAGAAATAGATTGGGGAACCAAGCAGCTAAATCAGCAGTAAGAGGACCCAAAATTTGTGATCCACTTGAAGCCCCACTGATCTGCGAAGGCCCCATAAGAGAATTGAAATCTCGTAATCATTAACTACCTGTTTAACCATTTGTATCAAGTTTTTTTACCTGAGAACAATCTCTGGGCCAATTGATAATGAGGGAATGCGTTCTCTTTCTGGGTCCAGAGGGGGCGTAGTTTTAAGGGCAAGAATTTTCCAGCGCTATGCCCTGCTCCCATCTCTCTGGAAATGGGCCCCCTGTTGGAAATGGGCCAAATAAGTTACATATTGAATCAAATCAGAGCCTTCCTGATCTAGCAATAAATCATTTTTTAGAATAGACTATATACGTTATAATCCATTAAGATTTGGGACAAAATAGTTTTGACAAGTGCAATTAGTGTAAAAAGTTAAAATTTTTGAATTATTAAGAATATTATAAGAGATTCGTATATGCTATATTAAATACATTCTAAGCCTTAAAAATTATAATTTGCAAATTTTCTTTTAAATGTCTTCCGGATTTGAAAAGAAAAAAGCTATAAACATATCATTTTAAGAGAATATTGTCTGTTTCAGCTACCAAAGGAAACAACCAGAAGTGAGGCAGCTAATGAATAAAATAGTCATGTAAAAATTGCTTTTTACATAGTTAACAGGTCTTTTAAATTTCCCAACTTGTTTGCAAATCACTAAAGAAACAGAAGTCAGAATATTGTTTTCTATTTGAATTATCTGCCATTGCATATTTTTTTTTGCTAAATCAACCTCTTTCTGAAATCACCTGTCTACAGGTCTATTATTTTCTTTGTAAGTAACATAAAGGCCTGATATTTCATACTAGTAAGGAACCAAGGAAATACTATGAAGGCTTCTGAAATTACAGATAATGGGAACTGTGAGTACGACTGCCTTTATTCACTCTTACAAAAAAGAAATTGTGAGTCACGGCACTAGATAGCATGCAATGGGATGTAGAGAAGTCTCTGAGCTGAAAGCCTATTTCACATTCACAAGTCAAGGCTGAGTCACTACCACCACTCAGGCAAAATCTCGGTTCTATTTGTTATTTGCTGTTCCATAATTAGAGCAAGAGAAAGAAGACACGGCATCTGTGAAACTGCAGAGCTTCCACTAACTTTTTATCTGAAGCTATTAGTTTCCATTTGCTGCCGCCAAGATAAAATGTAATTCAACATCTATATCATCTTCATGTAAATGGCAACAATGTTAGTTAAATGGCACCTAGTTTTTAAATTTGGAAATTAATTTTCCCCTGAGAAAAATGCCATTATTTTCTCTAATGATCACTACATAGGAAAAATAAGTTTGCAATTATGGTGAAACCAATTAAAGCTTCTGTTTAAAAAAAAAAAAACTTGATTACATATAATTTGCCATCCCCCCTTCATTTTGAAACAATGCAAGCCCTTTAAAAAAGAGGTTTTGAAAAATATATTTTATTTCTAAAGCAGTCTTGAACTGAAAGTTTCCTAAATTTTAAATTTATTTTTATTTTACTTTATTTTGTTTTATTTTATTTTATTTTATTTTATTTTTGAGAGAGTTTCGCTCTGTCACCCAGGCTGGAGTGCAGTGGGGCGATCTGGGCTATAACCTCTGCCTCCTGGGTTCAAGCAATTCTTCTGCCTGAGCATCCTGAGTAGCTGGTATTACAGGTGTCTGCCACCAAGCCTAGATAATTTTTGTATTTTTAGTAGAGAAAAGGTTTCACCATTTTGGCCAGGCTAATCTCAAACTCCTGACTTCAGGTGATCCACCCACCTCGGCCTCCCAAAATGCTGGGATTGCAGGTATGAGCTACCCCACCTGGCTAATTTTAAATGCATTTTAAGTCTCAGAAAACATTTTCTAGTTATTACATACTTTGTGATAGAATTTATACACTGAATCAAAGTTCATAGTAATTGAGACTATACACATTTTTGAAACATCTAAAAAGTTAAGTCAAAATATTTACTATTGTAAATAACGATATGCAGAATTTTTACTGTATTTCATCTTATTTCCTTTTGTTTAATTTTCCGCATGTCAAAACAAACAAACTGTAAACCCTAAAATGGAAACATTGAGAGCATAAGGTAAGGTTTTCTCTTTAATAGTCTCACATAACTTTAGGATGTTATAGGAAACATTTAGCCAAAGAAAAATAATGAACATAACTTAATGTCATTGAAGAAATTCTACCTCTGCTCCAGTGGAAATTTCAGCTACCAATAAAGTTTCAAAGAAACAAAAATGGCTGAAATTTTACCCCAAAATTAGGGCTGAGTTAGTATGAGAGAAAAAATCATTAGGATATAAGTAAAATATTTTTTATAAAATTATTTTCAATATGTCAATACCTAACAGTCTATACACACCTTCACTTACATTATTTTAAAATTTGCTGTAAGAGAAGGCTGTTTTTTTATTTATATGTTTCAATTAAATTATTTTTCTAAAACTATCATTTACAAATTATTTACATTGTAATAAACCAATAAACATTTCAGTATCACTATTGAGATCCTTTGGCCATGTCATATTATCTTGGTAACTATTGACATATATACACATACACATATACATACATATAACTTTATTTAGGATGATTTGAGATGAGCTATCTGAGAAGGTGATATTTCAGTCAAGATATAAACGAATTTAGAGAGCCTCTGGATAAGAGGAATGAAAGAATTCCACGTAGAGGATTGGCGAGGGCCCTCTGTGGCAGGAATCTGCTTAGTAGTGGTAAAAAAAATTGAAGCAGGTCAGGGTGACTAAAGTAGAATGCCTCAGACAAAAAGATGTAGAAAATATGGATATAAAGATGTCTACATTTTATAGAGTTTAGAGCCTTATCAGCTGTAATATGGACTTTGCATTATATTTTTAATACGATGAGAAGTCTTTATAAGGTTTTAAACATGGCAATGATGAAATAGCCCATTTTTAAAGGATTACAGTAATTATAAAATATTGTACAAGTGTTTAAGGTTGAAAGCAGAAAGAATAGCAAGAAGATTATTTCAGTTGTCATTTTGATTAGAGTAGTCATAGCAAAGAAAGCACGAAGTTATCAGAGTCAGCCTGTAATCCTGCATTCAGATGGCAGATTCAATATATTTTGCTGATACAATATATGATAGGGTTTGAAGAGTCAAAGATGACACTGAGTTTGCTTGTCTGAACAAATGAGTCAATGAGGATATTTTTCTTTCTGATTTAGGGAGAACCCAGAAGGAGCAGATTTTAGGCTTAGACCTGCCAAGCTTGAAAACCCCATTAGATACCTAAGCAGAGATATTAAGGAAAGAAAAGTTATCATATGTATTATTTGTGAGATATCACCCACTTGCCCCTCCAGATTGGCTTGCCATGATTTTCCAATTTGTTCTGTGCTTAATCTTCCTTTTATCTCTATTTCCATTGTTTATTTGTACAAATTTTGGTGCATGTGAAATCTTGCTACATGTATATAACGGATAGTGATCAAGTCAGAGTACTTAAGGTGTCCATCACCCAAGTACAATACAATTTTGTTAACTATAGTCACCCTACTCTGCTATTGAACATTAAATTTATTCCTTCTATTGAACTGTATGTTTGTCCTCATTGAGAAAATTACCTTCATCCTCTCACTTGCCCTTACCCACCCTCCCCAGTCTCTGTTCTCTGTTTTTTTCCACTCTACATCCATGTGAACAATTTTTTTAGCTCCCACATATGAGTGAGAACATGTGATACTTGTCTTTCTGTTCCTGGCCTATTTCGTTTAAAATAATAACCTCCATTTCCATCCACATTGCTCTAAATGGCATGATTTCATTCTTTTTTTATGGCCAATTTTTTTTTTTAATTTAGTATATAGACATAATGGAATTACATTTTTCTTTTGGTTTAGCCAGCGGGAAGACCCAGAGGGAAAAGAGATGGAGGAAGTAGAGTAATTAGGGGTACTTATTATTTCTATTATTTCTATTCCCACTGGGTTCATATCCAGCTTTGGGTGTTCATTAAATGAAGTTCACTCCTTCTCTCAGGTTAACTTTTCCGTTTCCTTTTTCTTTTTTTGTTTTCTGAGATGGAGTCTCACTCTGTCTCCCAGGCTGGAGTGCATTGGCTCACTGTAACCTCTGCCTCCTGGGACAACACTTTTATATTACTTCTTTTTTAAGTTTTGGATAGTGTTTCTTTTCCTAAACATTTTTGCATCTAGACTGTTTGTAATTCTATGGTTTTTAAACTCAGTATGCTGTATAATTTTCTGTGGTTTCTCTATTTTCTGCTCATACTTCATTAAACCTGCAAATTATCCTAATTTGATGGAATGCATCTGCTTTGTGATTTAACTCATTTGATACAGTACTTGGAACTGAAATTTTCCCTAGGAAACAAATCCTCCCAATAGAATTCTTGGATTGGGCTGTTAAAGGAGCTCAGAGATAATGGTCAAGCTGGGGGAAAATAGAACACAAGATATCCATTGTAAGCAATATAATTATGACTAATCAAATAACCAACTGGTTGTATGGGATATAGTACAGATTCAGGTCAATGTATTGTGATTACAAGTGACCATGCCACTGTTATGTTTGAAATATTATTTATAACATTTGTAGAGTCACCTAGGTTCTTAGAAAGGTGTTGAAGTATATATACAAGGAAAAGAGAAATAAAAAGTCATGGATGTACAATTAAGCACCTCCATAGAAATTTTAGAGTGGTCCCTTGTCTCCTGCAGCAGTTAGGAGTTTCAGACTGAATTTGAGATTAAGAGATACAGAACTAGATTGTCAAATGTGCCACACTCTATATCTCTTATGTTAAAGTAAGTACTCTGGAAAGGAAGAAATAGGAGTTTAGAACATGAGGAAATTTTGGCAGGTATAGAAAAGGCCATCCCTAAACCTCACTTGCATTGTTTGAAGAAACCAGTTCTTCCTCTGCATGAAAGTCTTTCTGTAACTTCATCTGGAGAACTTGCCTCAAAAGTTGAAGCTTAGTTACCTCAGAGCTACCATTGACATTCTTATTGCTGCATATCATTAAAGAGGTTCACCCCAGCACCACCTCTCCTGAGACATAAAGGGCTATATGAGGAGATAACCATCGAGGAAAGATAAAGTCTCACAAATCTATTTCTGCAGGAGCATGTGGTATGTATGTGGAGAGCATAAGAATGATTGGTCAAGTTGGACAAAATAGAAGGCTTAATGGGACACATTTCTTGCCACAGTATTTAAGATTTAGCGGGTTGGCTTGAACACTTTGGAGAGGAGTAATTCAAGTACTGTGTTAGTTAATTAAGGCCTAGACTCAATAGGACCCGTAGTTGGATGAGGTAAAATTGGGAACTTTCCTGGCACACTGCAGAAGAGTGTCCAAAGGCTCAGGAAATGGGATATCCCTCTTCCTAACCTTAATGTTGTCTCCCTACCAGACTACAGAGGGGCTATTTATTAAAACTATTTTTAGGGTGCAAGAAATCTATTGAAATATGCTTTGAAATACCAAAGGATATTACTATCCTGGTAGTACCAAAGGGCCTGTTAGCACTGCTAGGGCCACAGGGAAATGCGTTTACATGAAGTAAGATTACATAATGAGGTGAAAACAAATGAACACTGATTATTTAAAAAGAACTGATTTAAGCAAGCTAGACAGGCTAATAAGGAGTAGTTTTGAAAGGAATTATTTGAGAGCAGAAATTATGACTCTATTGGTATGCATCACCTCTGCACATGCTTGTCTCCTAAAACCATGATTTCCTTCCCTTTCCAGGCCTCCTTCTAGCCCTGACTTTCACAAGGTACTTGGTTGATGAGCATTAATGTTTTATTTTCCATTTTGGTGTGAGTTTTATTTTTTAAAACTATATCTAAAATTATATCTAAAATGGGGATAACAATAGTCCCTACCTCATAAATGCTTAAAAGACAAAATACCTGCAAAGCACTTAGACAGTACACTCAATACATTTTGATTTGTATTAAAACTAATAGGATTATGTCTTTCGAAAACTGCAATATCAGCTAGATCAGTCCTTTAATGTTCATCTGAATATATTATTTCTATTTTATCTCCACATTTATATTGATGTTGTACCCTGTCCTGAAAAACAATTCTTTTCTGGACTGCTATAATTTCATACTTAGCTTTCTGTATCTAAATAAATTAGCTCTAATTCACCTAATTAGCACTTATTTTTATATTACCCACTTGGCATTTTAATTATCTGTTTTATTGCTAAAAGGATTTCTGTATTTATGGTTGCTAGCTGTTAAAGAAAACTACAGTTGGACAGTTAAAAATATATATATAAGGATTTTATTCACAAACTATTGTAGTGGAGGAAAAGAGATCTCAGTATAGAACTGGGAACAATTCCCAAAATAGCATGGGCAAGTGAGGATGTATAGCCAGGAAGCAGGGTGTGGGTCAGTGGATGGAAAATTACTAAAAAGAAATACCAGGCATTGGGGGAGATTCTGGTTATAAAGACCTAACATGATCCTCGATGAACTCAAATCAGGGTGATCAGATATCATGTGGGGAAATGTGGGGTTGCAGAACTTGATCAGATACTTAGGGGATCATATATCAAGGATGGGAGATTCTCCCTAAACTAACATAGCAAATGTCTTACTAAAATTAAGAAATGTAGGCATTACAGTGACTGACACAAAGGTGCAGGTCTAGAGGGCTTAGAGAAGCCCGACTACAGTTAGAACAAGGAAGGTGTGTTGTCTTATCTCTAACTCACTGGTAATTAGTTTTTAAAATTATTTTCAAAAAATAATTATTTTGAAAAAGGAAGATTAAACACCATATTACTCAATCATCTATATTCTTTTTAAATGCTTTTCTAAATTGTCTAACTCCATTGAATAATTTTTAGTTTTAAAAAAAGGAATCTGCCAATACCATCAAAGAAGTTTAGAATGTTCAATTGTAACAGCTGCACATTGTAGCCACATAGTACATATTAAGTAGCCACAAAAATACCAAAATTGAGATAAACTGATTTACCTTGGTATAAAGGTTCTTTCATTTGGTAATAATTACATTCAGAGAATTACATTTTTTGATGTGGAGATTCCATGCAAAGTTGACTTTATAATGGCTATAGTATAATTAAAAATACCATTTCACTGCAACTTTCCAGTTACTTCTAACAGCAAAGGTATAACTGAAGTATATATATATATATATATAAACATTTCATTCATCATCCAGATCTTGTGTATTTGTGTTTCTGAAAGTTAAAATGCCTGTTGGTCTAAGGATAATTTCTAGCTAGAAAAGCTTTGCAGATTATTAACTGAAATCTTGTTTTATAGTAGCCGACATTAAAAATATTTTAGAATTTATACTTGAAGCATTTTTTCCTACTTAAATATTATTAGGATCAATGTGTCATAGTATCTCCTCTGATAATATAACACTCTGGCTTAGACAGTAAGAGCTTACCATCATATATTCAGTGTGCTCCTTCATATTTCATTTGCAGGTAAGTTGTAAGCTTGTCACCAATTTTGGCCAAGAGACTGTGAGTGGAAGTGGTGGGAATGTATCACATTGCTTGCTAATTAATTTGTCCATTTGTATGTGGTTCTATTAGGCAGTCATTATGTAGGTTTCAGAAAATAACATTTCAAAAAATATAATCTGTTTATATTATCATGAAATTTTATTAAACAGACCTAACAAATTTTAGAAAATAATTGCATAGTTTCCAGGACTAGAATTTGTTCTTGTTATTAGGATAAGCTAGACTATGCTGTGTTTTTGTGATAAATTAGAGATTACAGACACACAACAAAATTTCGGCTTATTTTTTCCCTAGTATAAAGTCAGATGTAACTTTATAACTATCCTCCCCCTGGAAGCTGTTCCATCTGGAACACATGACCTTGTAGGTGCTTATAGGAAAATAAGGGAGCTATGATGGGAAATCCTTCAGTGTGGTGATATGTATCACCTCCATCCAATGACATGCTTGATATTTAAGACTCTTTCCTTGCAATACAAATGCCAATCACAAGTAATTACAGGAAATCTTGATAGTAAATATTTACACTGAAGAAAAGGTATAGTAGGCCCATCTAGATTATTAGCTCAAAAACCAGATGGAATGTGTTAAAATGCCATCAGTTCAGTTTATTTGACTATGTTCTATTAGACAATAATTTAGCTCTTTGTCTCAGTTTGTTCAGCCATCTGTAGCTAAGTACTATAGACTGGATGGCTTATAAACAACAGAATTTTATCTCTTTCAGAGTTCTGAAAGCTTGAAAATTTGAGATTAAGTCACTGGCAGATGTGTTGACTTCTTCTTCCTCATAGGTGGCCATCTTTTCACTCTAATCTCACTTAGCAGAAGGGTCTAGATAATTTCCTGGGTCTCTTTTATAAAAGCACTAATCCCAATCAGGAAGTCCACATCTTCATGATCTATTCATTTCTTAAATATGGCCCTCCTAATACTATCACCTTGGGGTTTAGGATCTCTACTATAAATTTTAGGGGGACACAAACATTCAAATTATAGCTCTCTCGAAGACTGTTTTTCTTCATTACCATAATTTTAGTTAATATTATTGTTCTAATAAGTAATTGAGATTGACCATAGCAATGTGGAAAAAATTATAGCCATTTCATAAATATTAGATATAAAATTATTTCTATAATTTTATTAAACAATGAGCATATTAACTCACAACAATGGCTCAAAAGCAAGTGAACATTTTCAGATTAAGAGCATGGATTGGGAAGTATGAAAAGTTGTGTAGAAACCTAAAGTTTTAGAAATGGATTTGAATTTACTTTATGTAACCATTCATTCATTCAGCAGCTATTGACCAAGAAGCCTTTTCGCTATAGTGCTCTTATAGCCACAGGGATTTTGTGTTATAAAATAAACAAAGTCTCTGCCTTCAATAAGCTTAAAGCTCAAAAGTAGGGGAGACAGACTAGGATCTTAGAAACTAAAATTGAAATGGAAAACACTTACTTTGTTAAGAGCATAAAGAATTTATGTAGGAGAGTAAGATAAGAGAGTAAGTACTTAGAGTATGTGAGCTGTGTCTCTCTAGTGATTTGATATTTTATTAAGTTCTTGGTTACGAGAAAGAACAACAAGCTATAGGACAATTTGTGGGTGCAGCATTGCAAGCAGAGGAAAGAATAAGTACAAAACCTAAGAGGGGAATGAGATCGGTTAACTGTATACATGAGTCCTATGTGGCTAAAGTCCAGTGATGGAGAGAATTGTAGAAAAGAATAACAGACAGAGAATTAGACAAGGGCCAGATTATATAATATTTTATAAACCTCAATCAGAAATTCTGATTTTTCTTTAAGTAGTTGGAAACCTATTGGAGGGTTTAGAGCAGGGAGGTATATGCTCTAAGTGGCTTGCTGTTGTGTGGAATAAAGGAATGTAGGGGAATAAGTGTACAAGATACTATTTGTAAAGTTGGATGGAAATAGTACCTACTGGCTGGGCGCGGTGGCTCATGCCTGTAATCCCAGCACTTTGGGAGGCCAAGGCAGGCGGATCATGAGGTCAAGAGATGATCATCCTGGCCAACATGGTGAAACCCCGTCTCTACTAAAATACCCCATCTCTACTAAAAAGTTAGCCAGACGTGGTGGCATGTGCCTGTAGTCCCAGCTACTTGGGAGGCTGAGACAGGAGAATCCCTTGAACCAAGGAGGTGGAGGTTGCAGTGAACCCAGATCGCACCACTGCACTTTAGTCTGGTGACAGAGTGAGACTCCATCTCAAAAAAGAAAAGAAAGAAGGAAAAAATACCTACTTCAGAAAATTGTTATAAGTATTTAATGAGTGGATATATGTTATATTCTTAAGTAGTACCTGTTATATACTTAGGACTCCAAAAATATATATTAAATAATAATATTGGTTTATGTTGAAGTGTTTTCAGAATTACAAACATAAAAGTGTTAGCGATTCTTTAAAAGTTATTTCAAACAGAGCACAAAAGTAATAGGTTATCTTTAGGGTGTAGATGATTAGTACATCTCATCTCTGATTATTGAACTCTTATTTTTCTTCTGGTCTAGTTCAGTTATTATCTGCTATAGAAAAACTTCTAAACTCACACCTTGATAAAGCAGTTACTATACTCAAATTTGCATTAAAATAACCAATTACAAATTCCTTCAGGGTAAGAATTCTCTATCACTTTTTATGGGTCCATAATAGTTAGTAAGGTTCCTTATATGCAGATGACCGTCTAAAATTGGCATTAGAAGGAGGGCATTGAAATTAAACAGCATTAGGGAAAGTAAGCATTTGAGGATGGTAATCACTAAGTGGAAGATTAGAAAAATAATTTCACAGGAACAGAATTCACGTATGCATAAGTCAGCCATTTAGCAATTAGTCTTACAGATACTATTTTGAAGATGTTCTGTTTTATATTAAAATGTTAGAGTTTTGTCGTCAGGTCAATTGTTAAGCACTCTTATTAACCAATTAAACAAAAAAGTCAATAGACATATGGAAAAAATTGGGCTATACACATATTCTGATAAATCTTCTAAAAGCTCCTAAAAACTATTTCTTCACAGAGCCTGTGTATGAATTCCATTAATTCAAATGGAAATTTGACATATATTGTACATCAAGTAGAGATGAAGTTCCTTTTATATTCAACTCTACAATTCAGTACTGTACATTAATTGTTTTGATGTATGGTTCAAAGTATGGGTTATGCTTAATGCACAAAGCCTTAAAAGATGAAAAGGATAACTGAGGCTTAACACTTACATTTCCTTAAACAAAAAAGGTGAACACAATGGAGAGAAAGAAATATCTGTGTTTTACACATAGATAAGGAGAGTATGTGTGAAGTTTTATATAGTGAATGAGTTAGGTCAATGATGAAAGGGGTAGTCTGGAGCTTTCTTCCAGGGAAATTTTTTCAGCTTCTTAGTACTCATCGAAAGCCTTCAGAGATATTAACTGTTCATATATATATATATATATATATATATAGATAGATAGATAGATAGATAGATATATACAGATATATATATATATAGATATGAGAAACTTTTATATTTTCATTTCTCAACTCTTACAGATTACTAATCGCTTGAGAATACTTTGCAATTTAAAACTTCTAATGGTCTCCTTGCTTTTGCCCTTGTCTCCCTACTGGCAGCTAGAGTGATCCAAAGAAGCAAAGATAAAGGCATGTTACTCCCTGCTCAAAATACACAGATCCCTTTCATCACATTCAGGACAAAAGCCAAAGGTGTTGCATTGGCTGCTAAGTCCTAAATGATTCAGCTCCTATTTTCTCTCTGACCAAAGCAACTGCTTCTCTACTCACATCTCACTCTGCTCTTTCTTTCTTTTATATATGTATAGAGAGAGAGAGAGAGATTTTTTTAAAATTGCACTTTATCACTCTGCTCTTTTGTAGTAGGCACATAACTGCCTCATGCTCATTGTTCTTTCTGTTCCTACTGCTTGGCCAGCTTTTCCCAGGGACGAAGTGTGATTCCCTGATTACTTCCTTCAGGTCTTTAAACAAAAATCACCTCAACGGAGGCTTTCTCTAGGCATTCTACTTCACTGTTTAAAATTACAGCTGCCCACCCCTAGTGCCCTACACTTCTCTACTCTCTTTACTGCTTTCTTTTCCTGCATAGATGTATCACCACTAGACTGCATATCTTAATCCTTTGTCTCTGTGGGTATATGCACACTGGTGTGTGTGTGTGTGTGTGTGTGTGTGTGTGTGTGTGTGTGTGTATTCTCCAGTTAGAATTCATGAAAACAAGATCTCTTGTTTTGTTCTCTGAAACATACAACCCCTGTATAGTGGCTGGCACATTCTAAGTGTTCAATATAAATATGTTGCATGAATATTTGATAAATCAATAAATGAATTATTCCAAAAATAAACTAATTAAATCATTAGGTAATAAGGTTTTACCTTAAACAAATTCTATTCTTATAATGCATATTTTTAGAATGTTGGCAAAAAATACTATGTATCTTCTATTTCTATTAGTCATTTCATTTTCTGTTCTTTGCATTGTAATAAAATGTCTATGATAGTCATATACTGAGAAAGAAATCTGGAAATGAACTGACATCATAGGTTTGTAATAGTCAGGTTTTCTTTCTTTTTTTTTCTTTTCCTTTTTTTTTTTTTTTCTGAGGTGGAGTTTTGTTCTGTCATCCCGGCTCAAGTCCAGTGGTGCCATCTCAGCTCACTGCAACCTCTCCCTCCTGGGTTCAAGTGATTCTCCTGCCTCAGTCTCTGAGTAGCTGAGATTACAGGCGCATGCCACAACACCTGCCACAACACCTGCTTGGCTAATTTTTGTATTTTCAGTAGAGACAGGGTTTCACCATGTTGACCAGGCTGGTCTCGAACTCCTGAACTCAAGGGATTCACCCACCTCCGCCTCCCAAAGTGCTGGGATTACAAGCGTGGAACACCATGCCTGTATGGTTTTCTTTCTATCTTTGCAAAATATGTCCATGGAAAATGTGCAAGAATAGAAGATAGTGTTTATTTTTCTGTTTATGATCTGAAGTGTGATTTCTATTTTCTATAATTTTGTTAAATTGATCTGATTGAGCAAACACATGAAGAGTGGGGAATATGACGTAAGAAAACATAAATGGTAGATTCAGCTTGATTGAATGATGATGCTGTTTTCCCAGTAGTTTTTAAGAGTGAAGAGATCAGCTGATTATGAAAACTGACTATCTTACATAATGGGAAAAACATTTGGATTATCTGGTGTTTTCTTTAAAAATAATTTTCAATTATTTCTTACAACTCCATATGAATCCACAACTGTCTCAAAGTAAAATATTTTAAGAGCTAATTTTGCTTTATTTTTATTCATTCATTAAAAAAAAATCATCATTTCTCTTTCTAGCAGCTACTATGTTGCCCAATACGGCACAAGTATCTAATGAGAATATGATGTTTGAACTGTGGTGTTAAAATTGCGGAAAAAAAGCAAAGTGTCCTTTTTCAAGTATCTTACATATTAGGAAAGAGAAAATAAATTAATAAAGCAGTTTTGATAACAGCTCTAGAAAAAAGTAAAGTGACATAAAAGGTCAGATATTGCCAGATGGTGCCATTTTTGATAAGATGATGATAGAAATTATCTCTGAGGAGAAAGTATTTTAGGAGAGGGAGTGACCATTTCAAATATTGAGGGAAGGTATTTCAGGAAGAGAAACTGTCAAAAGCAAACCCTGAAAGCTTGATATAGGTATCTAAAATCTGGGGCTGGAGATAACACTTTTATTGACAAAACGTATAAATTTTTTCCATTCTTCTATTGCGCCTATGGTTTTGGGACACCCACATCATGGATCAATCTAAAAACTTACAAAACAATGCACAAAAAGGAGAAATATTTACTACTTTATAATATGGAATTCATTATGTACAATCACAGGGTGATGGGTGTTGACCAATAAAATAGCAAAAGGGAGATTTACATATTTACATATTGTCACAAATTCCTCACAGTTGCCTTCTTCCTTCTTTGTAACATGTAAGTACATTTTTGTCTCCAAAATTATTAGGACAAATTTTAACAGAAGGTTTATAGCATAATTGTTTGTCAGAATATCTCATTAGTTGCACAAGGGTAATGGAGATAATCAGGGCAAATCCCAAGAGACCAGGGTACCTCAACTTCACTCTCCAACCACACCTCTCCCTTTCATTCCCCAGTTCATCGTTTTCCTCTGCTTCGTTTTCATATTCTTTTTCTTCATTCTTCTACTTTCTGGACATTTACAATTAACAGGTACACACATGCACACACACACACTTATAGAAATGCTATTCAATATATGTCATAACATATTTCAACTTAGTTTGGATATGTCAAGAGCAAGAATTACATATGTCCATTTTTCTGTGTTTAACAATATACAATACTCAATACACACAAGCACACTAAATGTTTTTTTTTACATGAAATCATGCTGTTAGGTAAAGCATAATAAAGGTATAGAGTCAGTAACATACAAAGTAACTCCTCAAAATTGAGTTATTGTTCTATGTAGGCTAAAGGTTAAAATATGTGAATGGCAAAAATAAGCCTCATTGTCAGTTTTTCTTTCAGTATTAAAATGTTATTTTATTTTATTTTATTTATTCTTTTATTTTTTAAATTAATTTATTTATTATACTTTATGTTCTGGGGTACATTTGCAGATCATGCAGGTTTGTTACATAGGTATGCACCTGCCATTGGTGGTTTGCTGCATCCATCACCCTGTCAGCTACATTGGGTATTTCTCCTAATGCTACCCCTACTCTACCCCCCCACCCCCTGCTATCCCTCCCCTATGCTCCCACCCCCTGCTATCCCTCCCCTATGCTCCCACCCACTGCTATACCTCCTCTAGACCCCTACCCTCAACAGGCCCCAGTGTGTGATGTTCTCCTCCCTATGTCCATGTGTTCTCATTCTTCAACACCCACTCATTGTCAATTTTTACTGTCTTGTCTTTGTGCCAGTTATGGATTGAAGGACACATTATTCCTTTAGAATGTTGATAGTTTCATCATTTCCATTTTGCATAGAAGAAAACTTTGGCATAGCAAGTTTATACGACTTACTTCATTTGTTTAATAAAAGAAGTTAGACCAGTATTTTGTAACCTGCTACAAAATAGTGCAGATTTCACTTGCAAGTGACAAAAATCCCTATTCTAACCATTTAAAACATTTGAAAAGCAGAATTGGTTTCACATAGAGTTGGATTCAGTTAGTCAAAAAATATTGCACCACAGTATCTCCCTCTGTCTTGATGCTAATTTCCTTCATGCTCCATTCTCAGGCAGGTTCTTTCTTTATATTGTATATTTAGCTTCCAGAAGCTTCAGCCTACATTCTAATCCCTTAGCAGATGCAGTTATAAAAGGGGCATGATATTTTCCAAGGATTGCCATTCCTTTTCAGGAGTCTTTTTAGCTCTGGATGGTATAATTACAGCCAATTGTGCATGTCTGAACTGTATCCCCTTATATAATAGGCTCGGGTGGTCAACTTTCAGTACTTTTGAGATTGTCTTCAAAATGAATTCTGAATGTGATTGCTTCCCTTTATTTATTTATGTTTTGCCACCTACCCATACCATCTATTGGTAGCATTACCATAATACTAACTGTTTTTCTTTCTTCTAGTTTGATACCTTTAAGCTCTATTTTCCACAAAATGGTACAGATTGATCTTTTTTAAAAGTTTAATCACGGTAGTCCTGTTTCTAAATGTATTTATGACTTCCCACTGATTTTAGTATAAAATTAAACCTCTTATCATAGCCTAAAATGTTTTACATAATCTATCACTACATAACTGTGGGACCTATTCTCTATATTCTTCATTTTATTCACTGGTATTTAGCCAGTTTGACCTCCTAACAATTTTTCAAATTCCTAACCCATTGGAGATGTGTAGTCTTTAGCTTTGCTATTCTCTCTGCCTAACATCTTTCTTTAGATCTTTTATTTTTATTTTATTTTATTTTATTTTATTTTGCTTTTTTTTGCTTTCACACAATCATACATCAGTGGATATTCCAGCATTCACTGAAAATTCCCCTACCCTGCTTATTTATTTTTTAAAAGTTTTATCAGTGTCTAACTTACTCATCTGTACATTGAACCCACTGTACCTGTAATAAAATGGTGATTAAATGTATTAATAATGAAAATGTGTTCATGAACTTTCCCACTACATGATAATGTACATTATCTTTGTCATCAACAACATACTCCTACTGTTACTGGAAATGTTTCCAATCCAGACGCCAAGAGAGGGTTTTTGGATATCATGCAAAAAATAATTCAGGATGTGTCTGCAGTGCAAAGTAAAAGCCAGTTTATTAAGAAAGTAAAGTGGTGAAAAGACATGTACTCCAGAGACAGAGTAGGACGTTTCTGAAAGTAAGATGAGGAACGCATCCACCATAGGTACAATGCTTTTATATACGGGAGATGTGTTCTGCTACAAAGGTTTGAGATAAAGAATAAAATTTCTTAATTACTATATTTTTCAAGAATTGATATTATTACATTTAAAGCAAAATTAGGAATGCCTTTGTTGTCTAGATATTGGGATATCTGGACACTCTCAGTCTGGGCCTTAGTAATATTATTATTTGATCCGTAAACATCTAGAAGCTATGAATACCTGATTTTCTGTGAATGCATTCCAGCAAGTCTCAACCTCATTTTCCTAGTCCTCACTCAAAATGGTGTCGCTCTGGTTTGAATGCCTCTGACACTACCAGAAGAGTATTTTACTTTTATATGTATTCCTGCATATTGTCTTTCTCCTATAGTTGCATTAACTTTATGGATGCAAAGACTTTGTCTTATTTACCCTTTATCACCAGAGCCAAATATAATATTAGGCATTTGGTGAGAAGTCATACATATTAATTGAATGAATAAATTTTGTAATAAATGTAATCATACATAATATTGTGTCTCTGTATTTGTGCTTTTAGTTTTCAAGGGGCAGGCACAGGTATTGCCACGTCACTCAGTTGGTAGTGTTTATCTTTAGAGAACACAGAGAAATCAAGGAAAGAGAAAATCAACACTGTATAAAAAGGGCAAGATATCAAAGAGCACTGGAAAACCATTTATCACCATTCAGAACATAACAGTAGCTCTAGTGACACATAAGCAACTCTAATGACCCAGACAATAGATATGGTATGCTAGTAATTTTGTTGTTGCCTTTGAATCAGATGTCTGTTACTTTTTGACCTAGTAACTCACACTCATAACTCTTTCTTCCCTTGTCTGTAGCTATTTCTACTTTTAACATTTCTTATCTATTCCTTCCAATGCATTATTTATTTGCACATATATTTAAATTCTCCAAAAAAAAAGATAGATCAATTTGATTGCATAATGATCATCTATGGCAAATGATGACATTTTTGCTTTTCTACTTGATTGCTAATATTGTTTGGTTGTGTTCCCACTCAAATCTCACCTTGAATTTCTATGTGTTGTGGAAAGGACCCAGTAGGAGGTAATTGAATCATGGGGGCAGGTCTTTCCCATGCTGTTCTTGTGATATTAAATAAGTCTCATGGAATCTGATGGTTTTAAAAACAAGAGTTTCCTTGCACAAGTCCTCCTTTTGCCTGCTGCTATCCATGTAGGATGTGACTTGCTCTTCCTTGCTTTCTACCATGATTGTGAGGCCTCCCCAGTCAGATGGAACCGTAAGTCCATTAAATCTCTCTTTTTTTTCTGTAAATTGTCCAGTCTCAGGTATGTCATTATCAACAGCATGAAAACAGACTAATACAGTAAATTGGTACCAGTAGAGTAGGGTGCTGATGTAGATAACTGAAAATGTGGCAGTGACTTTGAAACTGGGTAACAGCCAAAGGTTGAAACAGTTTGGAAGGCTCAGAAGAAGACAGGAGAATGGGAAAGTTTGGAACTTCCTAGAGACTTGTTGAATGGCTTTGCCCAAAATGCTAATAGTGATATGGACAATGAAATCTAGGTTAAGGTGGTCTCAGATAGAGATCAGCAACTTGTTGGGAAATGTGGCAAATGTGATGTTGTTATGTTTTAGCAGAGATACTGGCAGTATTTTGCCCATGCCCTACAGATTTGTGGAACTTTGAACTTGAGAGAGATGATTCAGTGTAACTGGTGGAAGAAATTTCTAAGCAGCAAAGCATTCAAGAAATGACTTGGGTGCTGTTAAAGGCATTCAGTTTTGAAAGGGAAACAGAGCATAAAAGTTTGGAAAATCTGTAGCCTGACAATGCAAAAGAAAAGAAAATCTCATTTTCTGAGGAGAAATTCAAACTGGCTGCAGAAATTTGAATAAGAAATAAGGAGCCAAAGCTTAATCCCCAAAACAATGTGGAAAATATTTCTTTATGGCATGTCAGAGGTCTTCACAGCAGCCCCTCACATCACAGGCCTGGAGTCCTAGGAGAAAAAAAAAGGTTTCCTGGCCCAGACCCAGGATCCCAATGCTGTGTACACCTAAGGGACCTGGTGCTCTACATCCCAGCTGCTCCAGCCATGGCTAAAAGGGGCCAACATAAAGGCCAGGCCTTTAGAGGGTGCAAGCCCCTAGGCTTGGCAACTTTAATGTAGTGTTGAACCTGCAAGTACACAAAAGTCAGGAATTGGGGTTTGGAAACCTCTACTTAGATTTCAGAGCATATATAGAAATACCTGGATGCCCAGTTAGAAGTTTGCTGTAGGGTTGGGGCTCTCATGGAGAACCTCTGCTAGGGCAGTGCGGAAGGGAAATTTGGACTTGGAGCCCCCACACAGAATCTCTACTGGGGTACTGCCTAGTGGAGCTGATAGAAGAGAGTCATTCTCCAGACTCCAGAATGGTAGACCCACTGACAGCCTGCACTGTGCACTGGGGAAAGCTGCAGACAATACCCAGTCCATGAAAGCAGCCAGGAGGGAGGCTGTACCCTGCAAAGCCACAGGGGTGGAGCTGTCCATGTAAATAAGAACCCACCTCTTGGATCCATGTGACCTGAATGTGAGACATGGACTCAAAGAAAATCATTTTGGAACCTTAAGATTTGACTTCCCTGCTGGATTTCAGACTTGCATGGGGCCTGTAGCCCGTTTGTTTTGGCCAATTTGTCCCATTTGGAATGGCTGTATTTACCCAATGTGTGTACCCCATTATATCTAGGAAGTAACTAACTTGCTTTTGATTTTATAGGCTCATAGGTGGAGGGAACTTGCTTTTACTAAGATGAGACTTTGGACTGTAGACTCTTGAGTTAATTCAAAAATGAGTGAAGACTTTGGGGGACTGTTGGGAAGGCATGACTGGTTTTGAAACATGAGGACATGAGATTTGGGAGGGGCAAAGGGCAGAATGATATGGTTTGGCTGTGTTCCCACCCAGATCTCATCTTGAATTCCCAAATGTTGTGGGAGGAACCAGGTAGGAGGTACTTAAATCAGGTAAGCAGGTCTTTTTATGCTGTTCTTATGATAATAAAGAAGTCTCATGAGATCTGATGGATTTAAAAACAAGAGTTTCCCTGTACATGCTCTGTTTTTGCCTGCTGCCATCCATGTAAGATATGACTTGCTCCTCCTTTCCTTCTGCCATGATTATGAGGCTTCCCAGCCATCTAGAATTGTAAGTCCATTGAACCCTTCAAGCTATTTTTCTTGCTAACAGATGCTCTATTTTTTTAGGGGACAATGATCAGCTTTGGTGAATACTCACAATGGCTGTAGATCAGTCATGCATATACAAATCCCTGTAAAATTGATTGTCAATGAGAAATAAAGGGTTGTCTATTAGGGAGCTCTGGAAAACTTTTTTTTTTCTTTTTTCCTAATAGAAGGGAGAATGTCTAGAGTATAAAACACTTTTGCTCCTATTTATATTTTGCATTGCAGGATGTCTTAGGATCTCATAATGCTTAAAACTCTGATAGTGATGTTGGAACTGAGGTTTGAGCCCAGCGTCTAAAGCCAGTATGCTGAGGAAGGTGGTATGTAATGGTAGATAGAGATGCATCCTCAATACCACTCTTAAACAGAATCATCCACATCCCACTATCTGATTATCTTATTAAGCAAACATATATTCCCTCAATGTTTAAACTACTTTTAGCTAGGTTTATGCTACCTTCACATGACCAAATTCTAACTGGCACACCACCCAATATATAATAATACTAAGAGACTGGGTTCTCTAGACAGAACAACAAATATATAATAGGATGCTTTTAAATTTTATGGGAATTGTTTCAACCAGCATGTTTTAACCATGACAGCAGTTACAAGATTCAAAATGTGGCCAATAATGCATAACTGTCTATATGATCTGTTCTTAGAAGGCAGATGTGGGACAAACAGGCACTTAGAGATGTTCCAATGCATTTTCAAGGCATCCTGACACGTTATATTTAAAAGTTGAAGAACCATTTTTATGTAAGACCCAAAATTGAGACCGCCAGATGGGAAGGGCTTCCTGGCAAAACTCCAACAGATCTGTGCACTGAGAGGAATACACACTGGGATGGAGCCACAGAAGTTCACCCATCTGCAGCTGGGAGGAGCCTGGCCCCTCCTCTTCCCGTTTGCAAACTGGGAGTCAAACTGTGAAGTGAGAAGTGCACCAGCAGGAACTCTGGCTTTGTGGAGGGTCCCTGTTGCCTTTTGTTTTACCCCTTTTCTCAGTAAAACCATGCCTTACTCACCCTTCAAATGGTCTGTGAGCCTAAATTTTTGTGGCCATGTGACAAGGACCACGCCTTTTAGCTGAACTAAGGAAAAGTCCTGCAACCAAATCAAACACAAAACAAGCACAAAGTCTTAGTTAGACCCTAACTAGGTCTTTGTCTTGTATTTCCTGACCTCACACTTGCTCACTCAGCTTTCGCATAAGTTTCCAGTGTGAAAACGTGACTCAGAACATTCATCTTTTTTTTTTTTTTTTTTTTTTTTTTGAGACAGAGTCTCACTTTGTCACCAGGTGCCAGGCTGGAGTGCAGTGGCACAATCTTGGCTCACTGCAACTTCCGCCTCCCGGGTTCAATCAATTCTCCTGCCTCAGCCTCCCGAGTAGCTGGGACTACAGGCGCGTGCCACCATGCCCAGCTAACTTTTGTAATTTTAGTAGAGACGGGGTTTCACCATGTTGGCCAGGATGGTCTCGATTTCTTGACCTAGTGATCTGCCCACCTCGGCCTCCCAAAGTGCTGGGATTACAGGTGTAAGCCACCGCGCCCGCCCTCAGAACATTCATCTTATAGAAGAAAGACAGAATGTTAAAAAAGCAAGAATTAAGGAGATACAGACTATTGGGTGCCAAAGAAAGCTGTGCTCCCACCTCAAAGACTGCAGTGCAAATATTAGAACTTAACATAGAATGATTAATTGACAGTATGTGTAGCGTATATATTTGTAAACACATATCTCTTAAAAAACATAAATCACTAACATATGGCCAGTTATCTACTCCATATCTAAATACAAAAGTAGTTTGATAAAAGGAACATAGAACAACTACTTTGTAAAAAAAATTGTCTATTCTACTCTTGAATATTTTAAATTTACTTATTTTTGTATTAAGTACTGAGTTAATGAAATATTTTACTCACCTTTTTGCAAGTAATACATGAAGCAGTCATTTAAAGAAAATTTTATCCTACCAGATAACTCCTTCAGAATGTACATTATTTTATGCCTGAATAAAGTCTTTGTAGCACTTCATTGAAAAGAAGCACTCCCAATTGAACTGAATTATTAGCATTGCCAACAACTGTTCTTTTAAAGTATGTCAGAAAGTGACATAAAAGTACCAGTCACAGTCAGTCATGAAGCCATGTTATAAAGTGGCCTATTACATTTCAAACCTTTCATTTTGTCATTCTCAGAAGTTGTCTTCCTCCCTGAATATCAGATAGTGCTGACAGTATGAACCTGTCACCTCATTCCCTGTAACGCTGAAGGCTGAGAGGGTATGCTGAAAGATCCAGAGTGACAGTGAAATATTTTATGTTCTAACCTTTTTCTATATATTTTAAATGAATGATTCAAAGTGTTGTTACAAAGCAGCTATAAAATACTTGGAAGGAAATACCATACAGATATATACTACATGTAATAATTTCTTAAAATATAACTATAAAGCCTTAGAAGAAAGGCTATATCTCTGAATCAATTCTGATTACAAATAAAAATAAGAAACTATGCAGGCAAATTCATCTTCCTTTCATCAATAATCTTCTATTTTTTTCCTCCACATTACTGCATCTACAATAGTTAAACAAATTATTATATTATTGTAGTTGATTCCATCACATATCTTTCCTACATTAGATTTTAAATCTATTAGTGGATTTACCTGAGTACAGTTATAACGTGAGAGATACTCAGTGGTTTCTTGATGGAAAGATTCTTACCTACCATACTGTTATGATAAAGAAATAAATTTTACTTAAAATATATTTTAGGCCGACCACAGTGGCTCATGCCTGTAATTCCAGCACATTGGGAGACCAAGGCAGGTGGATCATCTGAGGTCAGGAGTTTGAGACCAGCCTGGCCAACATGCTGAAACCCCCTCTCTATTACAAATACAAAAATTAGCTGGGGTAGTGGTATATGCCTGTAGTCTCAGCTACTCAGGAGGCTGATGTAGGAGAATTGCTTGAAACTGGGAGCTGGAAGCTGAACTGAGTTGGGATTATGCCATTGCTCTCCAGCCTGAGTGACACAGAGAGATTGTCTCAAAAAAATTTTTTTGAGCACTTTATACAATTGTAAGATATATAGTGAAAAGTAAACATAGAAGTGTGAAAACAATGAATGTTCAAAACTAAACACATTTATACATAATGTGCAAAATATTTACGTGTATTACTCATTAATCTTACATATGTTTACACACATGGAATAACCACCAAGACTGAAATATAGAACATTTCCAACACAACATGAGGCCCCTTTCTCAACCTCATCAGTGTGTCTCCAGGGCTAACCATTATTCCATCTTCTTTCACCATAGATTAGAATTGGTTGTTCTTTTCACTCCAGTTTTTCCTCTCAGCCCTTCTGTGTTACATTTTTGTGTTGAATTGCATTTATGTTTATTAATCCTGCAGTTAAATTTTTCCAATAAGTACTTAATTGAATTTTATAATTCTAAAATATCTATTTGGTTATTTTCATCCATTTCAATCCCTCTTGAAATTCTCTATATTCATTAGTTTTTTCTCCCATCTTGTACTGTTTTATTTAGCTTATAAATCACAGATATTAAAAAAAATTTTTTTCCACTAACTCCAATTTTGGGATTATCTATAATTTTTTAAAACTTTTTCTTTGATTTTTGGTCATATCTTTCTAACTCTTCACATATGTAGTGATTTTTTTTAATGACATGACCAGACAAATAAATAAAGAAACTGCAAATGTTATCCTCTACCAGATTGACTTCTCCTTTTTCTTGTTTGGCAAATAGGCTAAAGATCTGCTTCTTTCAATTTAATCAGAGTAAGATCTAGTTCACCTTGTTCTAAAGGGTGGCTCTCCTGAAATTTTCAGTTGAGACACAGTAGGTCTCTTATACTTCTGATCTGAGAAAGAACAGGATTATGAATTCTGCACATAGAGATTGCATGCTTAACTTTTTGCCCTCCTTCTCCAGTTTCAAAATGTGATAAAGGTTATTAAGGAGAAATTTACTTTTATGGCAAACCCCACCCTTCTTCTTTATTTTTTATTGTGGTAAGAACATTTAATATGGGATCTACCCTCAAAACATATTTTTATGTGCACAATACAGTATTGCTAACTATAGGTGCAATGTTATACAGAAGATATCTGGAACTTATTCCTCTTTTATGCTGAAGCTTTTAACACATTGAACAACCCCCATTTTCACCTCCTCCAGCCCCTGGAAGCCACCATTTTGCTCTTTGCTTCTATAAGTTTGATTGATTTAGATTTTACTTATAAGTGAGATCATACATTGTTTGTCTTTCTGTGACTGGTTTATTTCACTTAGAATAACATTTTCCAGGTACACCTATGTTGTGTAATCTGCCTGGATTTTCTTTTTGTTTTTAAGACTGAATAATCCACGGTCATTTATATTGTTTGCACATATTGGCTATTGTAAACAATGCTGTAAGTTAACATGGGAGTATAAATATCTCTTCAAGATCCTGATTTCAGTTATTTTGGATAAATACCTAGAAGTACATTTACTTCTATTGTATTCTACTTTTAATTTTTTGATAAACCTCCATATGGTTTTTCACAGCAGCTTTACCATTTTACCTTCTCAGAAACAGTGTACCAGGGTTCTAATTTCTTCACATCCTCACTAAGATTAGTTATCTGTCTTTTCTAACATATAGCCATTCTAACATATGTATGATAGTATTAACTGTGGTCTTGATTTGTATTTCTCTGATAATTAGTGACTTTGAATATATTTTTAAATACCATTTAGCCATTTGCATTTCTTTATTAAAGATATAGCTATTTAAGACATTTGCTCCTTTGTAAATTAAGTTATTTGATTTTTTTATTGCTGTTTGGTTGTAAGAGTTTTTGATGAATTTTGGATATTAACCCTTTATAAGATACATGGTTTTCAAACATGTTTTCCCATTCCATAGCTTGCCTTTTGTTTATTGTTTCCTTTCCTGTGCAGAGGCTTCATAGTTTGATGTAGTTCTGCTGCCTATTTTTGCTTTTGTTGCCTCTGCTGTTGGTGTCATAGCCATGCAATTACTGCCAACATTAATGTACATTATTTTCTTATGTTTTCCTCAAGAAATTTGACAGTTTTGGGTGATATATTTAATGTTTTAAATGATTTTGAGGTATTTTTTGTGTATGGAATAAGGATCCAATCTCTGTGTGTGTGTGTGTGTATGTGTGTGTGTGTGGGGGGGTGAGATAGCCAGTTTTCCCAACACCATTTGTTGAAAAAAAAAAACTATCATTTACCCATTGTGTATTCCTGGCACACCTATTAAATCTTAGTTTACCACATTTATGTATGAATTTAGCTCAGAGATCTCTAATGTGTCCCATTGGTCTATAGGTTTGCCTCTATGCCAGTACCATACTGTTTTAATTAATGTGGTTTTTTAATATAATTTGAAATCAGGAAATGTGATGCATCTAGTTTTGTTCTTCTTACTCAATTTTTTTTTTCTCTTTTTGGGGATTTTTTTTTGCCATTTTATATAAATTGTGGGATTTTTATTTTTAATTTCTGTAAAATCTATAATTGGGATTTTGGTAGAAACTGCATTGAATCTTCAGGTAATTTTGGGTACTGTGATGATACTTTATAGTGTTTGGTCTTCCAATCCATGAATACAGGATGCATGATGCCTTTCCATTTATTTGTGTTTTTAATTTCTTTCAACAATATGTTGCAAATTTCAGTCTTTCACCTGCTTGGTTAATTTTGTTGCTAAATATTCCATTTCTTCTAATGAAATGGAAGGCTAGTTTTGATACTACTATAAATGCAGTTCTTTTTTTTCAATATCCTTCTTGGATACTTTGTTATTAATGTATAGAAATGATTTAAATTTTTAAATTATGTCTTTCAAATTTATTTATTAGTTCTTAGTTTTTTTAATTGAGTGCTCTTTTTTAATATATAATATTATGCATCTACAAGCATGTTATTTAACTTATACTTTTCTGATTTAGATGCCTTTTATTTGTTTATTTATTTTTTCTAATTGCTTTGGTTAGGACTTGTATTATGCTACATAGAAGTTAGAGTAGATATTCTTGCCCATTTCTGACCTTGGGGGAAGCTTTCAGTTTTTCACTGTTGAGTATCATATTAGCTTTAGACTTTATATATGCCTGTTATTATGTAGAAGTAATTTTCTTCTACTGTTAGTTTGTTTTTGCTTATTATTATTTTTTTTTATTTCCATAGGTTTTTGGGGAACAGGTGAAGTTTGCTTACATGAGTAAGTTCTTCAGTAATGATATGTGAGATTTTGGTGCACCCATCAAATGAGCAGTATAGGCTGTACCCAATTTACAGTCTTTGATCCTTCACCTGCGTTCCACCCTTTCCTTCAGGTCTTCAAAGCTCATTGTATCATTCTTACTCCTTTGCATCCTCATAGCTTACCTCTCACTTATGAGTGAGAATGTATGATATTTGTTTTTTTTATTCTTGAATTACTTCACTTAGAATAATGGTCTCCAATTCCATCCAGGTTGCTGATATGCCATTATTCCATTTCTTTTTATGGCTGAATACTAGTCCATGGTGTGTGTGTATATGTATACATGTAGACTACTATTTTATATATATAGTGTTTCTTATTGATTGATGGACATTTGACTTGGTTACACATTTTTGCAATTGCTATTTGTGCTGCTATAAACATGCATGTGCAAGTATCTTTTTTGTATAATGACTTCTTTTCCTCTGAGTAGATACCCAGTAGTGGGAGTGTTGGATCAAATGGTAGTTCTGTTTTCAGTTCTTAGTTATTTAATGAATATCCACACTGTTTTCCACAGTTGTTGTCCTAGTTTACATTCCCACCAGCAGTTTCACAGTGCTCCCTTTTCACTACATCTATGCCAACCTCTATTTTTTTTAATCGTTTTTTTATGGTCATTCTTGCAGGAGTAAGGTGGAATCACATTTTGGTTTTGATTTTTTTTTATTATTAGTGATGTTGGTCATTTTTATATGTTTCTTGGTAATTTATATATCTTCTTTTGAAAATTATCTATTCATGTTCTTAGCCCATTTTTTGATTAGATTGTTTGAGCTTTTCTTGCTAATTTGTTTGAGTCCCTTGTAGATTCTGAATATTAGACATCTGCCGGATTTACATCTTGTGATGATTTTCTCCCACCCTGTGAGTTGTCTGTTTACTCTGATTGTTTCCTTTGCTGTGCAGAATTTTTTTAGTTTAATTAAGTCCCACCTATTTATCATTGTTTTTGTTGCATATGTTTTGGGGTTCTTGGTCATGAAGTCTTTGCCTATGCTAATGTCTAAAAGGGATTTCCAGAATTTATGTTCTAGAATTTGCGTGGTTTCATACTGTAGACTTCAGTCTTTGAGCTATCTGGGATTGACTTTTGCATAAGGTAAGAGATGAGGATCCAGTTTTATTTTTTAACATGTGGCTTGCCAATTTTCCCAGCACCATGCATTGAATAGAGTGTCATTTCCCCACTTAATGTCTTTGCTTGTTTCATTAAAGATCAGTTGGCTACATTTGGCTCTATTTCTGGGTTCTCTATTCTGTTCCATTGGTTTATTTGTTGATTTTTATACCACTATCAAGCTATTTTGGTGACTATGACCTTATAGCATAGTTTGAAGTCAGGTAATGTGCTGCATCCAGATTTGTCCTTTTTGCTTAGTTTTACTTTGGCTATGTGGACTCTTTTTTGGTTGTATATAAATTTTAGGATTGTCTTTTCTAATTTTGTAAAGAATGATGGTGATACTTTAATAGGAATTGCATTGAATTTGTAGATTGTTTTTGGCAGTATGGTCATTTTCACAATATTGATTCTATCCATCAATGAGCATAGGATGTGTTTCTATTTGTTTGTGTTGTCTCTGATTTCTTTCAGCAGTGTTTTGTAGTTTTCCTTGTAGAGGTCTTTCACCTCCTTGGTTAGGTATAATTCTAATAATTTTTCTTTTTTGGCCACTATTATAAAAAGGTTTGAGGTTTTTTTAAAGATTTTTTTTTTAATTTTTATTTTTTAATATACATATTTTTTTTATTGTACTTTAGATTCTGGGCTACATGTGCAGATCATGCAGAATTGTTGCATAGGTACATATATGGCAATGTGGTTTGCTGCCTTCATCCCCCCCATCACCTATATCTGGCATTTCTTCCCACCTTATCCTTCCCCAACCTCCCTACCCCCAACTGGCCCTTCCCTAGTTCCCCCAACCAACCCCAGTTTGTGATGCTTCTCTCCCTGTGTACGTGTGTCCTCATTGTTCAATATCCACCTATGAGTGAGAACATTCAGTGTTTAATTTTCTGTTCTTGTGTCAGTTTGCTGAGAATGATGGTTTCCACATTCAACCAAGTTCCTACAAAGGACACAGTCATCATTTTTTATTGCTGCATAGTATTCCATGGTGTATATGTGCCACATTTACCTTGTCCAGTCTATCATTGATGGGCATTTGAGTTGGTTCCAGGTCTTTGCTATTGTAAACAGTGCTGCAGTGAACACATGTGTGCATGTGTCTTTATGATAGAACTATTTATAATGCTTTGGATATATACTCAGTGATGGGATTGCTGGGTCAAATGGAATTTCTATTTCCAGGTCCTTGAGGAAGTTGCCACATTGTCTTCCACAATGGCTGAACTAATTTGCACTCCCACCAACAGTGTAAAAGTGTTTCTATTTCTCCACATCCTCTCCAGCGTTGGTTGTCTCCAAATTTTTTAATGTTTGTCATTCTAACTGGTGTGAGATGGTATCTCAATGTGGTTTTGATTTGCAGTTTTCTAATGACCAGTGATGATGAGCATTTTTTCATGTGTTTGTTGGCCTGATATATGTCTTCTTTTGAAGTGTCTGTTCACGTCCTTCACCCACTTTTGAATGGGTTTGCTTGTTTTTTTCTTGTAAATCTGTTTTAGTCTTTGTAGATTCTGGATATTAGCCTTTTGCCAGATGGGTAGATTGAAAATTTTTTTCCCATTCTGTTGGTTGCCAGTTCACTCTAATGATTGTTTTTTGTTGTTGTTGTTCTGTTTTGTTTTTCTGTTTGTTTGTTTTTTTGCTGTACAGAAGCTTGGGAGTTTAGTTAGATCCCATTTGTCTATTTTGGCTTTTGTTGCCAATGCTTTTGGTGTTTTAGCCATGAAGTCCTTGCCTATGCCTATATCCTGGATGGTTTTGCCTAGGTTTTCTTCTTGGGTGTTTATTGTGTTAGGTGTTATGTTTAAGTCTTTAATCCATCTGGAGTTAATTTTAGTGTTAGGTGTCAGAAAGGACTCCATTTCCTGTTTTCTGCACATGGCTAGGCAGTTATCCCAACACCATTTATTAAACAGAGAATCTTTTCCCCATTGCTTGTTTTTGTCAGGTTTGTCAAAGATCAGATGGTTGTAGATGTTTGGCATTATTTCTGAGGCCTCTGTTCTGTTCCATTGGTCTATGTCTCTGTTTTGGTACCAGTACCATGCTATTTTGATTACTGTAGCCTTGTAGTATAGTTTGAAATCAGGTAGTTTGAAATGCCTCCAGCTTTGTTCCTTTTGTTTAGAATTGACTTGGCCATCCAGGCTCTCTTTTTGTTCCATATGAAGTTTAAGGTGTTTTTTTCTGGTTCTGTGAAGAGGGTCATATGTAGCTTGATGGGGATAGTGATGAATCTGTAAATTACTTTTGGCAGTATGGCCATTTTCATGATATTGATTATTCCTAACCATGAGCATGGAATGTTTTTCCATCTGTTTGTGTTCTCTCTTATTTCCTTGAGCAGTGGTTTGTAGTTCTCCTTGAAGAGGTCCTTTGCATCCTTTGTTAGTTATATTCCTAGGTATTGTATTCTCTTTGTAGCAATTATGAATGGGAATTCACTCTTGATTTGGTTCTCTTTTAGTCTGTTTTTGGTGTATAGGAATGCTTGTGATTTCTGCACATTGCTTTTGTAACCTGAGACTTTGCTGAAGTTGCTTATCAGTTTAAGGAGATTTTGGGTTGAGATGATGGGGTCTTCTAAATATACAATCATGTCATCTGCAAATAGAGACAATTTGACTTTCTCCTTTTCAAATTGAATACCCTTTATTTCTTTTTCTTGCCTGATTGCTCTGGCTAGAACTTCCAATACTATATTGAATAGGAGTTTTAAGAGACGGCATCCTTGTCTACTGCCAGATTTCAAAGGGAATGCATCCAGTTTTTGCCCATTCAGTATGATGTTTGCTGTGCACTTGTCATAAGTAGCTTTTATTATTTTGAGATACGTTCCGTCGATACTTAGTTTATTGAGAGTTTTTAGCATAAAGGGCTGTTGAATTTTGTCAAAGGTCTGCTCTGCATCTGTTGAGATTATCATGTGGTTTTTGTCTTTGGTTCCATTTTTATGGTGGATTACATTTATAGACTTGTGAATGTTGAAACAGCCTTGCATCCCTGGGATGAAGCCTACTTGATTGTGATGGATATGTTCATCATGGATATTGGCTTTTGATTCTCAGCTTGGTCGCTGTTGGTGTATAGCAGGGATACTGATTTATATACATTAATTTTTTAACCTGAAACTTTGCTGAATCAATATATTAGTTATAGAAGTTTATCGAGGAGTATTTAGTGTTTTCTAGATATACAATCGTATCATCAGCAAATAGTGACAGTTTGACTTCTTCTTTACTAATTTGGATGCCCTTTGTTTCTTTCTCTTGTCTAATTGCTCCTGCTAGGACTTCCAGTACTTTGTTGAGTAGAAGTGGTGAGTATGGGTATCCTTATCTTCTTCCAGTTCTCAGAGGGAATGCTTTCAACTTCTTCCTATTCACTATTATGTTGGCTGTGGGTTTGTCATACATGGCTTTTATTATATAATGCCCCTTCTATGATGATTTTATTGAGGGTTTTAATCATAAAGTGATGCTAGATTTTGTCAAATGCTTTTTCTGCATCTATTGAGATGATTATATCATTTTTGTTTTTAATTCTGTTTATGTGATGTATCACATTTATTGACTTGTGGATGTTAAACCATTCCTGCATCCATGGTATGAAACCCACTTGATCATGGTGGATTATCTTTTTTGATATGCAGTTGGATTTGGTTAGCTAGTATTTTGTTGATTATTTTTGCATCTATGTTCATAAGGGATATTAGTCGATAGTTTTCTTTTTTTGTTATGTCCTTCCCTGGTTTTGATATTAGGGTGATGCTGACCTCATAGAATGATTTAGGGAGGATTCCCTCTTTCTCTGTCTTGTGGAATAGTGTGAACAGGAGTTGTACCAATTCTTTTTTGAATGTCTGATAGAATTCAGTTGTAAATCTTTCTGGTCCTGAACTGTTATATGGTGGTGACAATTTTTTTTTATTACCATTTCAAGCTTTCCATTTGTATTGGTCTGTTCAAGATTTCTAATTCTTCCTGCTTTAAGCTAGGAGGTTTGCATCTTTCCAGAGACTTATACAGCTCCCCTAGGTTTTCTAGTTTATGCATGTAAAGGTGTTCATAGTAGCCTTGAATGATCTTCTGTATTTCTGTGGTGTCAGTTAAAATATCTCCCATTTCATTTCTAATCATGCTTATTTGGATCTTCTCTCTTCTTTTCTTGATTAATCTCACTAATGGTCTGTCAATTTTGTTTATCTTTCCAAAGAACCAGCTTTTTGTTTCATTTATCTTTTGTAATGTTTTTTGGTTTAGTCTCATTTAGTTCTGATTTAATCTTGGTTATTTCTTTTATTCTGCTGGGTTTGGGTTTGGTTTGTTCTTGTTTCTCTAGGTTTTTTGAGGTATGACCTTAGATTGTCTATTTCTGCTCTTTGAAACATTTTGATATATGTTTAAGGGTAAAATCTGTCCTCTTGTCATTGCTTTTGCTGTGTCCCAGAGGTTTTAATAGATTCAGTTCAAATAATTTTTTAATTTCTATCTTGATTTTATTATTAACCCAGTGATCATTCTGGAGCAGTTTATTTAATTTCCATGTATTTGCCTGTTTTGAAGGTTCCTTTTGGAGTTGATATCCAATTTTATTCCACTGTGTTTGGAGAGAGTACTTGATATAATTTCAATTTTCTTAAATTTATTGAGACTTGTTTTGTGGCCTATATTGTCTGTGTTGGAGAATGTTCCATGTTCCGATGAACAGAATGTATATTCTGTGGTTATTGAATAGAATGTTCTGTAAATATCTGTTATGTTCATTTGTTCTAGGGTATAGTTTAAATTCATTGTTTCTTTGTTGATTTTCTGACTTGATATCCTGTCTATTGCTGTCAGTGCAGTATTAAAGTCCCCCACTTACTGTGATGTTGTCTATCTCATTTCTTAGGTCTAGTAGTAATTGTTTTATACATTTGGAAGCTCCAGAGTTAGTGCATATATATTTAGAATTGCAATACTTTCCTGTTGGACAGGGGCCTGTTATTATATAATGTCCCTCTTTGTCTTTTTTAACTGCTGTTGTTTTAAAGTTTGTTTTGTATGATATAAGAATAGCTAATCCTGGTCACTTATTTGTGTGATATAAGAATAGCTAATCCTTTTCATGGAATGTCTTTTTCCATGTTTTTACCTTAAGTTTATGTGAGTCCTTGTTTGTTAGGTAAGTCTCTTGAAGGCAGCAGATACTTGGTGGTGAATAATTATCCATTGTGCATTTTTTAAGCTGAGCTTTTAGGCTATTTACATTCAATGTTAGCATTCAGATGTGAGATACTATTCTATTAATCATGCTGTTTGTTGCCTGAATACTTGTTTGTGTTTGTGTGTGTTGTTGTTGTTCTTGTTGTTGTTATATAGGTCCTGTGAGGTTTATGCTTTAAGGAGGTTCTGTTTTGATATATTTTGAGGATTTGTTTCAATATTTAGAGATTTTTTTGAGCAGTTCTTGTAGTACTGTCTTGGTAATGGCAAATTCTCTCAGCATTTGTTTTTCTGAAAAATATGGTATTATTTCTTCATTTAAGAAGCAGTTTCACTGGATACAAAATTCTTCACTGATAACTGTTTTGTTTAAGGAGGCTGAAGATAAGGCTGTAGTTCTTTCTAGCTTATAGTGTTTCTGCTGAGAAATCTGCTGTTAATCTGATAGGTTTCCTCTTATAGGTTACCTTGTGCTTTTTACCTTGTGCTTTTTCCTCACTGCTCTTAATATTCTTTTTTAAAATCTTTAGATAACTTGATGACTATATGCCTGGCTAATAATCTGTTTTTGATAATTTCCTAGGTGTTCTTTGAGCTTCTTGTTTTTGAATGTCTGTTTTGTTGTATTTGAAGCTTTGCAAGGCTGCAAAACTTTTCTTTGATTATTCCCCCCAAATATGTTTTCCAAAGTTTTAGATCTATCTTCTTCCTCAGGAACATTAATTATAATCAGGTTTGGTCATTTAGTATAATCCCAAACTTCTTGGAGACTTTGTTCATTTTTTCAATTTACTTTTTTTTTTGTCTTTGTCATATTGAGTTATTACATAAACCTTGTCTTTGAGCTCCGAAGTTCCTTCTTCTGCTTGTTTGATGGTATTGCTGAAACTTTTCAGTGCACTTTGCATTTCCATAAGTGTGTCTTAGATTTCCAGAAGTTGTGATTGTTTCTTCATTTTTGCTACCTATTTCACTAAAGATTTCTTCCCTCATAAATTGTACTAGTTTTTTGGATTTCATTAAATTGGACTTCACCTTTCTCTGGTGCCTCTTTGATTAGCTTAATAATTGACCTACAGAATTCTTTCTCTAGCAACTCAGAAGTTTTTTCTTGATTTGGATCCATTGCTAGTAAGTTAGTGTGATTTTTTGAGGGTGATAAAAACCTTGTTTAGTCATATTACCAGAATTTTCTGGTTCTTTCTCTTTTGGGTAGGCTATGTCAGAGGGAAGATCTGAGTTTCAAGGAGTGATGTTCAGATCCTTCTCTTTCTTTGATGTAGTATTTTCCCCCTTTTCCAAGGGATGTGGCTTCCTTAAAGCCAAACTGCAGTGATTGTTATTTCTATTCTGGATCTAGCCACTCAGCAGGGCTACCAGGTTCTGAGCTGGTACTGGTCTGTGTCTGTACAGAGTTCTGTGATATAAACCATCTTCTAGTCTCTCAGTAATGGATAGCAGAAGTCGCCCCAGTGGAGGTGTCAGGGGAGTAAAATGGACTCTGTGAGGGTCATCAGTTGTGTTATTGTTGTTTGTTGCACTAGTTTTGTGCTTGCTTGCCTCCTGTCAGGAGGTGCAGCAGGGCCCTAGAACTCCCAAGAGAATATGACCTTTGTCTTCAGCTACGAGGGTGGGGAGAGAAAGGCTACTGGGGTGGGTAGAGAAAGACAAACAGGTGGGAGAAGTGTTAGGTGTGTCTGAGCTCAGATTTTCCTTAGGTGGGCCTTGCTGTGTCTGCTGTGGAGGATGAGGTAATAGTCAGGTCGATGAAGTTGTGTTCCCAAGAGGATTATGGCTGCCTCTGCTGTCATGCAGGTCACCAAGAAAGTGGGGTAAAGCCAGCAGTTACAAGCCTCATCTAGCTCCCATGCAACCCAAAAGGTTGTTCTCACTCTTATCATACCCCACTCCTAACAGCATTGAGTTTGTTCCCAGGCAGTGGTCAAGCGGGGCTGAGAAATCATGCAGGGTTTTGAGCTCTTGTGTCTCCCGACCTGCCTGTGTCTGCACTCCAGATTCACTCCCTCCCCCGACTTCTGTCCAAGTAACTTCATGTTCAGTTGGAATTGTTACCAACTTCAGCTGGAGCCTTCCTTCTCCCTCTGGACACTTTCCAGTTCCTCTAGCACCTCTCCCTAAGGATATCTCTGAGACAAAGTCAGAAATGGCTTCCCTGGGGACTAAGTGAGCTCACAGGGCTCTTCCCACTGCTTTCTTTTTCTTTCTTTCTTTCTTTCTTTCTTTCTTTCTTTCTTTCTTTCTTTCTTTCTTTCTTTCTTTCTTTCTTTCTTCTTTTTTTGAGACAGAGCCTTGCTCTGTCGCCAGACTGGAGTTCAGTGGCACAATCTCGGCTCACTGCAACCTCTGCCTCCTGGGTTCAAGCGGTTCTTCCACCTCAGCCTCCTGGGTAGCTGGGACCACAGGCACGTGCCACCACACCTGGCTAATTTCACCATGTTGGCCAGGATGGTCTCGATCTCTTGACCTCTTGATCTGCCCGCCTCAGCCTCCCAACCCACTGCTTTCTCTAATCCTGTATTTTTCTTTGCTCTCTAAATTACCTTACTCCAGGTATGGTCAAATTCTTCTCCCATGATCTGCACCTTCAGGTTTCCCGGTGAGGGTGAGTGTATGGGGATGGATGATCTCCTTTTCCCACTTTCACACTTTGGGCACTCACAGTATTTGGGCTGTCTCCCAGGTCCTGCAGGAGCAATCTGCCTCCTTCAAAGGGTCTGTGAATTCTCTCATCTTTCCTGGTATGTTCGTACAATAGTTCTTGGAGTAAAAGTTCATGATGTGAGTATCCTTACAAGCTACTCTTTCTGTCTGAGTGGGAGCTGCGATTTAGTCCTGCCTCTTATCCATCATGATTTTATTACTAGTTTGTTGAGAGACAACTTCTTCTTTTTAATGGAACTTTGTTTTCTAAATAATATGAGACTGTGGGAGACTTCTCTTCACTTTGGCAGCTCAGCCTACTAGCATCCCTATGTGTCCCCAGAAATCAGCACATGTTTAATGGTGAGAACTATGAATTTGGGGTTCTGCATAGTTCCAATCTTTTATACCAGCCCTGACCACCTGTCACATTATTATTGTTTCATTGTGTTTTTCTAACAGCAAAGGCTCTTTGCCTGGGCAAAACCTGGTCTTCTGCCCATACTAATAAATGGCAAATACTGCAAGATTTTAAGTTGACCTTTTACTAGTTTATCTAATAGTTCTTCAAAGTTTTAAAAGTAGATAGTTATACAGTTTATTTATTTGTATTTTGTAGCAGGTACATTAAGAGTGATGGCTTGCCATGAACTTCTACATCTCACACTATAATTTGAATACTTCCTATGTAAAGTTTGGTACTATAGTAGGCCATCTCCTTTTTGTTTTGACTTCTTCCACTGATCAGAGCAGTGCTTAAGAAATACAATATTTTTAAAGATTACAGTTGTGATGAGTCTTAAATGAACATGTATTTGTGTGTATGTATGTGTGTTATGTATGTTTAGATGCTTGGAAAATTTACTGTACATAACCATCTGAAGATTTTCAAAAAGTCTGTCAAATTCAAGATATCAAAACTAAAATCATTTCTATCCCTGCTATCCACTTTTGCCTCTGCTCCTACTGTAATAGATGGTTCTCCTTATGTCTGCTTAGACAGAAATGAAATTTACAGAACAATTCTGAGATTATATTTGTAAACACATCTCTCTTTTCTTTCATTATGATTTACTTCAATATCATTTTTCTTCTTGCTTTCATTACAACCTTCCAACGGATCACGCTATTTCACTTCTCTTCCTATCATTCTTCTCCATTGTTGCCAGAAATATATTTCTAGAAAAAGAAAACAATATTTCCATTTTTGACTTAAATCTTTTAGAGATACATTTTACTTTAGTAAGTACAAATACACTGGTTTAGTACATAAGGCATTTAATCATCTCAATCCTGCCCAGCTTTCTAGTGTATCTCTCACTCTTGCTTTATACGCCCTTCGCTGGAGAATGTAATAGCCCTTGAATTTTTCCAAATGCGTGATAATAGCACAACAACCTCTACATTATGTTTTCTTTAACATTTATCTTAAGTTCTGGGGTACACGTGCAGGATGTGCTGGTTTTTCACATAGGTAAACATGTGCCATGGTGGCTTGCTGCACAGATCAACCCATCACCTAAGTATTAAGCCCAGAGTCCATTAGCTATTCTTTCTGATGGTCTCTCTATCACCACCATGCAGCAAGTCCCAGTGTGTGCTGTTCCTGACCATGTGTCCATGTGTTCTCATCATTCAGCTCCTACTTATAAGTGAGAAAATGCAGTGTTTAGTTTTCTGTCCCTGTGTTAGTTTGCTGAGGATAATGGCTTCTAGCTCCGACTATGTCCCTAGAAAGGACATGATCTCATTCCTTTATATGGCTGCATTTTTTATGATGCATTTCTCTCTACCCGGACTCATTTTTTCTTTTCTCATTAAACATGTACCGTTCATTGAAATCACCTCCACATGCATGTCTTGATTGCTCTTTTATCATAGCAACAATAGAGTTTTCTCTGATAAATGTCAAAAATACCCTCATGCATGCCTCTACCAGGGTTTTTTGTAGTCTTCTTTAATATATGTATTGTATTGCTCACCTCCAATAAAAGGTGAATTCTTTGAGAGTGTTTATTTGACTCCTTTATTCTCAAAACTAGTCCGAGAATCTGTTACAGAGCAGGTGTTCAAATGTGTGTTGAAAAGAGTGAGATTATGTTGATCAATAATCTGTAAATTAGTTTCTTGTGCCTTTATATATCCTCTATATTATTCTTCTATAACAGTTCATGCACATTATTCTCAAAAAAATACATAGAAAATATATATTTTATCTTTGAATTGTTTTGATAATATTCATTCTCTTTTTTCAACAAAATTTTGGAATCTTTTTGGTGTGCTATGTTTAAAACACTTGCCAAAAACTTTTAAAAATCAATATTTATTAAGCCAATTATTGAATAAAACCTTTGCTTAAGGATCAAATTGTTTTCCTTACTTCTTCTCATATCTGTGCTATTAATTATTAGATAATATTCATTTTTAGCAGAGAAACATAACAAGAATATCTTATTTCTGCAACAGTTTCTTGCAGATCAGCACATACTTTCCACGTTGTAATTTGATTTTGGAATTTGGCAAACGGTATAATTTTAACCAGAGAAATTTATGACAACAGTGTAAAATCTTTATAATTTAAATAATTTATGTTTTCTTATAATTTTCATATTTTATTAAAGTAAATGATGCGTATCTTTTTAAGCAAAGTTAAATTTATCTTCTTTCAATCTTCTTGAATTTTCACTGAATTAAATATTAGAAGCTAGTGACACTAAACTGATGCCATTTGCTATGATGCCAGAATTTTAACATTGTGACAACAATGTCATATTAAAATACAAAGACGGATAGGTTTGAGGAAAATGAAGTTATGTAAATATAAATGTTTAAACAATTAGTAAATGTGTTCATGGGCATTTATTGAAAATGTGAAAGGTAACAGATCTTAGCTGTAAGTTTGATACAGCTTTCATTTCTTGAATATCTCTTCAGTGGAAGCATTTACAATGTGTTTACCATCTCCATTATATTTGCAGTAGTATTTTAGTCAACATAAAATCTTTCTGATACAGTATCTATTATTTCCATCTACCTACTCTGCAACATGATATATTTTCAGCCCCTAAATATCGATGATGTCAATTGATATACACATGGGAACAGACCTGTAGAGGAAGAAATGATTTAGCTCAGTGGAGTGATGGGAAAAAAATAGTTTTACTTGTTAAAGATTATTACTGTTAAATATTTTCATGTTGCACAAATCAAGGACTGTAGTATCAAGAGATAGTTAGTTGCCAAGTATGGTCACTCATAATTTCTGGGTCTCAATTTCAGAGTTATGCTAATATCCAAGCTCAACATAAATAAAAGATTAATTGTGTTTAATGCCAAAGCACATCTAAAATCCCACTGTGAAAACTAACTTCAAAAGTAGATAATGATTATATCACAAACAAAAGTCAGGGAATACATTTTTTAGGTCAAGACTGTTAACTCTAAATGATATAAGATATCTGAGAAGATTTGGAAAAAAATTAAAAAGAAACTTATGAAGATGTAAGTTTTAAAATTTATGTAGATCACTATTTAAAAATTAATGTTATTAACCACTTAATATTTGAATAAATCTTGTAAATTAAAATGACAATAATTTCAATGTAGTTTTTAATGTAATGCTATATAAAATATGAAGGTATGCTAATAACATAAAAATAAATAAAATATTGTGTTAAAATTTTTGGCATAGACAGAGGTTTATAGAAGGGAAAGAGACCAGTGCAGGTCAAATATTTGGAGAACATTTTGAAGAACAACTGGATTTTGAGCTGGACCTAAAATAATGTTAATTTTTGTAAAGTGGGCCATGACTTTGATAAAAATATACTATAATATGCAATACATAAAAATAACTTATAATTAACAAATGTGCAATAAATAGTACATATTTATTTTACAATAAAATGCATATACCTTGAATGTTTATATCAATGTTTTAACAGTCATATGTACCTGCAGGACAGGTCCCTAGATTACCTTAGGTGACCCAGTTCTCCTTCACCTTCCTTGCTTGTAGTTCTCAGAACAATTGTAGAAGTTGCTGCAAATGAAACATCCTGAGACAAAAAAGAACTATCCAGAGCCAGCTGGACTCTGTTCCCCTTCCTTCTGGAACAGGATGTCCTGCCAAAAGTTAGCCCAGTCATGCCAATTATCCCCAGGGTATATAACCCAAAGGGAGTGCTTTCTGGGGTCTCCTTCAGCAGCAATGCAATAAGAAGCATGCACAGGTGAGATTCTATTTTCCTTGGATGGCTTTCCTAAGCCTTGGAAAACTGGCTTACCAGGAATTCTAGGCTTCTGTTGTCCCTTGCTTCTTATTAGTGAGTAAGAAAGTTGCTTAACTTAATTTATCATGTAAATGTTTTGGTTCCTACAAATGGATCGATACTTAGAGCATGGTGAACTTGCTTCAAAATACTTGTATTATCAAGTATCAAAACAAGATATATTACATTTCAAGCACCCTAAAATCTTCCCATGTGCTCTTTTTCATTTCTTCTTTCATAGCTACACACCTTCCCCCAATTTCTTGCAGGCAAATTCTGATGTATGTTGCATATGTTAATTTCTTTTTATTCATATTTTTAATTAACCATAAAATTGTTCATTGTTATGGGGTAGAATATAATGTGTTGATACATGTATACATTGTGTAATGATAAAATCAATATAATTATCATATCTTTCACCTCAAACATTTATCATTTCTTTGTGGTGGAAACATTCAAAATTCTTACATATGTATACATAGTGAGGTGATATCTCACTGTGATTTTGATTTTCATTTCCCTGATAATTAGTAATGTTGAACATTTTTCTCATGTAACTATTGGAAATTTGTATGTCTTCTTTTGATAAATATCTGTTAATGACTTTAGCTCATTTTTAAAATAATTATGTGGTTCTGCTATTGAGCTGTTAGGGTTTCTTATATATTCTGAATATTTACCCCTTCTCAGATGTATAGTTTGCAAATGTTGTCCCATTCTGCAGGTCGCTTCATTTTGGTGATTGTTTCCATTGCTGTGCAGAAGCTTTTTAGTTAAGCAAAATCGTCGTTGTCTTTTTGCTTTTGTTGCTTATGCTTTTGAGATCTTATACCAATAATTCTTGTGTAGTCCAATGTCATGAAACATTTCCTCTGTGTTTTCTTTTAGTAGATTCATATTTGCAAGTCTTTCATTTAAGTCTGTTATTCATTTTGAACTGATTTTTGTATGTGGTAAAAGATAGTGATCCAGTTTCATTTTCCTGCATGTTCGTATCCAATTTTTGGGGTACCAGTTATTGAGGAGACTGTTTTTACCATGGTATGGAAACTTTGTAAAAGGAAACTTTGCTAATAATCAGTAGACTGTAGATGTATAGATTTATTTTTGAATTCTCTATTCTATTTCATAGGTCATTTTGTCTATTTTCCTGCCAATTTCCTGTTGTTTTGGTTACTATAGCATTACAGGATATTTTAAAATCAGGTCTCGTGATGCCTCCAGACTTGGTCTTTCTGCTTTGGCTATTTATAGACTTTTGTAATCCCACACAAATTTTAATTAATTTATTTATTTTTTTTGAGACATAGTCTTGTTCTGTCACCCAAACTGGAGTGCAATGGTCTGCTCTTGGCCCACTGCAACCTCTGCCTCCAGGGTTCAAGTGATTCTCCTGCCTCAGTCCCCCAAAGAGCTTGGATTACAGGCATGCACCACCATGCCCAGCTAGTTTTTTCATTTTTACTAGAGACGGAGTTCCTCTGTGTTAGATAGGCTGGTCTCGAACTCCTGACCTCAGGTAATCCTCTGGCCTCAGCCTTCCAAAGTGTTGGGATCACAGGTGTGAGCCACTGCACCTGGCTTTAATATTTTTATTTCTGTGTTGATTGTTGTTCATATTGGGATATCTGTACATAGCTTTGGGCTATATAGCCATTTTAACAATCTTAATTTTTTCAGTTCATAAATATGGGATATCTTTTCATTTATTTTTATCCTGTTCAATCTCTTTCATCAGTGCTTTATAGTTTCCAGAGTAGAACTCTTTCATCTCCTTGGATAATTTGTTCCTTTTCTTGTATTTATTTAAAATTGAATTCTTTTGTGATTTCTATTTTCAGGAAGTTTACTACCTGTGTATAGAAAAGATACTAATTTTTGAACGTTAATTTTGTATCTTGCAAATTTACTGATCATGTTTATTAGTTACAAGAAATATTTAATGGTGTATTTAGGATTTGCTATGTATAAGCTCATGTCATCTGCAGACAGGGACAATTTGACTTACTCCTTTTCGATTTGGATGGTTTTTATTTCTTTTTTTTTTTTTTTTTTTTTTTTTTATAAATTTATCTGGCAAAAAATACCGGTAAAAAATTGAATTTAAGTTGTTAAATTTGGCATTTTTTTTTTTTTTTTTGTTTAGTTATTATATG
>CAUYLG010005649.1:0-15535 GCA_963573385.1 Cacajao melanocephalus | reverse complement strand
CCAGCCAAAACAGTCACGCTGGCGACCCGTGTGGCCCCTCCGCCGGGAATCTCCCAGTCTGTGGGCAACAAAAATTCGTCTGAAAGTGCGGCGTCCACTCGCTCTCTGTGCTTTCACTGGGAGCTACAATCCTGAGCTGTTGTTAATCGGCCATCTTGGATCTCTCTCCCGTTTTACCTATTCTTAGCCCTTTGCTCATTCATTTACATTTTAGAATCAACATGTCAAGTTCCATGAAAAATATTTGCTAGTATTTTGATTAGAACTGTATTGTCTATAAAACAACTTAAGGATAATTGACATCTCTATTAATTATTTTTTGTTTTGTTTTGAGGCAGAGTCTCTCTCTGTCACTTAGGCTGGAGTGCAGTGGGGTGATCTTGGCTCACTGCAGCCTCTGCCTCCTGGGTTCAAGGGATTCTCCTGCCTTAGCCTCCCAAGTAGCTGGAATTACAGGCACCCGCAACCACAGCCAGCTTATTTTTGTATTTTTAGTAGAGACAGGGTTTCTCCATGTTGGCCAGGCTGGTCTTCAACTCCTGACCTCGTGATTCATCCTCCTCGGCCTCCCAAAGTGCTGGGATTACAAGTGTGAGCCACCACGGCCAGCCAGCTAAGCCTTTCTTTCACTTCATTTATATCTTCTTTACTGTTGTGTAGACTTTTAAGTTTCTGCATACACACCTTAGAGATTGTGTGTTAGATATATTTTTAGGTATTGGTAGCTTGTATTTTTTCTTTTTTTTTCAGAATGTACTTGTTGAATTGAGATATAATTTGCCTACAATAAAATTCACCCATGTTAACTGTGCAGGTCAATGACTTTTAACACATGTATGCCCCCATGTAATTGCCACCACAGTCAAATATGGAACATTTTTCAGCCTCAAATGCTCCCTCATTCCCCTTGACAGGCAATCCTCTCTACTCCAGACCCCAGCAATTGATAAATTGTTTGCTGTCACTACATAATAACTTGGCATTTTTGAAAAAGAACTTCATATAAATGGAATCGCAAACTATTCAAATTTGTCTGGGTTATTTTACTCAGCATGATGTTTCTGCAGGTCATCCATGTGATTGCATGTATTAGTACATTTTTAAATTGCTGAATATTAGCTTTTCTTTAAAACTTTGAGAATCAGAGTTTGATTGTTTTTCTCTTTACTCTTGCCCCACACTAAGAGGCTTTTTGATGAGCCCTTCTCTCTCTCTCTTCCTTCCTTCCTTCCTTCCCTCTTTCCCCCTGCCCTCCCCTCCCCTTCTCTTCTTTCTCTTCTCTTCTCTCTTCTCTCCTCTCTCTTCTCTTCTCTTTTCTTTTTTTCCAACATGGAGTCTCTCCCTGTTAACCAGGCTGGAGTGTAGTGGCCCAATCTTGGCTCACTGCAACCTCCACCTCCTGGGTTCAAGAAATTCTCCTGACTCAGCCTCCCTAGTAGCTGGGATTACAGGTGTGTGCCACTATGCCCAGCTAATTTCTTAATCTTTAGTAGAGACAGGTTTTCACTATGTTGGCCAGGCTGGTCTCAAACTCTTGACCTCAAGTGATCCACCCACCTCAGTGTCCCACAGTGCTGAGATTACAGGCATGAACCACCACGCCCGGCCTAGCCCTTCACTTTCTACCCTCAGCGATTCCTGAGTGCAATGAGTATTTGTGTGTTCTTTTGTCCTAAAAAACACAGTCAGTGGCCCTGTGTCCACTCTTCTGCTTTCAACTATGCTTTCTAGACCCCCTTCTAAAGATGTGATGGGTAACTGCCCTTAACCATTTGCTGGCAGCCTGATTCCAATCAAAAGAGGGAAACTCCACAACTAAACAGGGCCATAGCTCCCTGTCCAGTGGGGAACTCTGGCCAGCCTGGACTTTAGGAACTGCTGAACTTTCTGTTGAGTGGTCACCAGCTTCTGACGGGGGGCTGCTGGGGCAGTAGCTGGACTTAGTGGCTGTTCCCAGAGGGTCCTTCACAGGCTTTCTTTGTCTTTCAGGACAATCCTGAGAAGACCGCTGCCTCAGAACAAGGGGACTTTTACATCACAGGGGACCGAGCTCGCATGGACAAGGATGGCTACTTTTGGTTCATGGGAAGAAATGATGATGTGATCAATTCTTCAAGGTCAAGCTGTCTGCACGTCCCTCCTCCCTTTGAAATTTCATGGGGGTTGAGGGAAGCCCACTTGAAGAGTATGTTTTTCCCTTCCAGCTACCGGATCGGGCCTGTTGAAGTGGAAAGTGCCCTGGTGGAGCATCCTGCTGTCCTGGAGTCGGCTGTGGTCAGCAGCCCAGATCCCATCAGAGGAGAGGTAACCAGTGCAGCCATGAACACAGCCTTCTGCTTCTGTACCAATCAGTCCCCATCAGAACAAGCAGGAAGGCTCAGATTGTCCTGTATTTCACCTCCATCCATGTGCCACAGAGTTGAAATGCCACCATCAGATACACATTGCCTTCGAGACTTTAGAGATACAGTTACTCTCTAGAGTGACATAATGGGAAAACACCAATGCTTTGCTTTTAAGTGGACATATCTGGGTCCAAAAGAGGCTGGCTATGGGGCAGGAGATCTTAGGGGGAGGTGCAGCCTCTGTCATCCATCCTGTCTAATAAAAAGTCATTTTCTATTTGCAGATGAGGATACAGGGAGCACACCAGACACAGTTGCTGATGGCTCTAACTTGAGAGGGATAGAATATGTACCCCAAATGACTTTGATATATCAGAAAGATGGGCCAAATTTAATAAGCTGGGCTTTCACAGGAGAAATCTTTCTGTGGGTCCCAGAGGAAGACACAGTATGGGAGAGATCAGCTTACAGGCAGACCTAGGTACTTTTCACTGGCCATATAGCCAACATAATCCTAAAGCACAACAGTTACCTTTTGAAAGTTAGTGTAACATCAACCTGCATTCTCAGAAGCATCAGGACCACAGGATAGATTCTCAAAGTCTGGTTCTTGGACTGCTTGCAACTGTAACATTGGAGATTCCTGTTTAAAATACAAATTTGCGGACCTAAAGTCAGACTTATGGAATCATAATGACTGGGAATGCAGGCCAGATAATCTGCATTTTAGCCAGCCACTCCTGGCCGAGTGATTCCCCACTAAAATCTGAGGAGGTTAATATAGAATAAGGGAGGTGTGGAGTCCCATTGATGTGCTGAATAAATCACACCTGAAAAGTATGCCTAGTTTGGCATGGCATGAGTTAACTGGGACTGTGACAAATGTCTGTGTGCTCAAAGTTAATCCATGTATAGTGCTTAGAACTGAGTCTGATGAGTCGAAAGTGCCCAACAAATGTTTAGTAGTTATAGTAGTAAGAGAAAGCTCTTCCTAAAAGCATATCTGTCTGAACATGAAATGGTAGTGGTCTTTTATGCCTGTAGGAAGTATGCAAGGACAGTGGCCTACTCCTTAATAGAATATTGGTTTATTTGTTTTTTGTTTTCTTTTTATCTTTTATCTTTTTTTTTTTTTTTTTTGAGACAGTAATTATCTGTCTCCAGGCTTGAGTGCATTGGCACGAACTTGGCAAAATGCAACCACTGCCTCCTGGGTTCAAGTTATTCTATGGCCTCCGCCTCCTGAGTAGCTGGGACTACAGGTGCATACCACCATGCCTGACTAATTTTTGTATTTTTAGTAGAGATGAGGTTTTACCATGTTGGCCAGGATGGTCTTGATCTCCTGACCTCATGATCCACCCGCCTCAGCCTCCAAAGTGCTGGGATTACAGGTGTGAGCCACTGCGCCCAGCTAGAATACTGCTGACAGATATGAATGCTGGAATGAATAAACATCGAAGTGACCTTCTATTCCTAACAGAAATCGTGTTCTGTTTGTTGTACTTGAGTCTGGGACACTTCCTTCCATTGCCACACATGAAGGCACTGTATGTCTGATGGTGGAATTTCAACTTCATGGCACATGGACGGAGGTGAAATACAGGACAATCTGAGTCTTCCTGCTTGTCCTGCAGTCATAAGACAACCTGCAGGAAAGATGTGGGCAGAGAGACCCAAGGTGCAGAATGTCCCTTAGGATGTCTGGAACAGAAGTGGTGCCATTCACTGTCTGCTGATTGCAAATGTTCATCCATGTAGAACCCCAAAGACCTAGCTCCCCTTGAAAGTGACTGCATTTTCCTCAATCTCGTCTATTCAAACCCATGCCTACCTACCTTTGTTGTTAGGAAAATTTGGAAGTAAATGGCCATAGGAGTTTATGAACCTCTTTTCCCCAAAATATTTTCATCTTAAGAGAAGCAATGTTGGCTTCAAATGGTGTCATTCCAAGTATGGGGAGTAATCTGAGAAATAGGGGCTGGGCGTGGTGGCTCACATCTGTAATCCCAGCACTTTGGGAGGCCGAGGTGGGTGGATCACAAGGTCAAGAGATCGAGACCATCCTGGCCAACATGGTGAAACCCTGTCTCTACTAAAAAAATACAAAAATTAGCTGGGCATGGTGGCACTTGCCTGTAGTCCCAGCTACTTGGGAGGCTGAGGCAGGAGAATTGCTTGAACCTGGGAGGAAGAGGTTGCAGTGAGCTGAGATCATGCCACTGCATTCCAGCCTGGTGCCTGGCGACAGAACCAGACTCTGTCTCAAAAAAAAAAAAAAAAAAAAAAAAAAGACAAAGAAAATGAAAAAGAAAAAAGAGAAATAGGTAGGAGTTTGAGATCATCCCACAAAGGTTAACGCTCCTAATAGTTGCACCTGGAAAGGCCAGCAACAGAACAATTGTTGTTTGTGTCACTGGCTGTGCCCAAAAAACTGGTAGAACAATGATGATCCAAAGGTAAATGTGGGCATTTATTCAAGGCCCACTTAAGGAGAAAAGAGTTGTTATACAAGGCCTGATCTTTTCTGGGTATTTTGTTTTCCTGCAGGTGGTAAAGGCATTTGTAGTCCTTACTCCAGCCTACTCCTCTCATGACCCAGAGGCACTAACACGGGAACTCCAGGAGCATGTGAAAAGGGTGACTGCTCCATACAAATACCCCAGGAAGGTAAACATCCAGGTTTCTGGTAAGCTGGGAATCAGATGGGCACACTCTGCCTGGGCTCCCATTTAGGGCCAGGCCCTGTGCCAGGCACTGGGGATTTGGAGAGGTAACCTTGGCTGCTGCTTCAGTTTTCCTCTGTGTTTCTTCACTTGGGTCCTACCCAAAGAACATTTTGTTCTGGTTCTAAGAACAGCCTGATCCCTACCCTGTAAATAAGATACAAGCGGTGGTGCTTATATTCTGTCCAAACCATCCTGTGCTCCAGGCTCCAGCTGTTTTGCTCCTGGCCATCTGGGGAGAAACCCTGAATCAAGAACGCTTTCCAAGGACAGACAGACAGTAATAGCTTTTTCAAAACAAAAATCTTTTTGAGAAATGATGATGTCCAAGTGTTTTTTGTTTTGTTTTTTTTTGTGTTTGGTCGCTAGGTGGCCTTCGTTTCAGAACTGCCAAAGACGGTTTCTGGAAAGATCCAAAGGAGTAAATTGCGAAGTCAGGAGTGGGGGAAATGAGGTACAGCCCCAGGAAGGCCCCGTAGACCTCTGAAAGCTCCATGAGGAACTAATGGATCACTGGTCAGCCCCCAGGGGGAGCATCATCTCTTCAACCCTGAAGATGTTAAAGGCCTGCAGCTTCCAAACGGGCATCCCCAGGATCACTGGGCAATGCTGGAAAGGGCAAAAGAACATCACCACAGACATGCTGCCCCACCTAGCAAATGCTCAGTGGCTTCACTTCTCCCTCTGTCTGGGGGCAGGCTCAGCATCTGCCCACTGGTCTCACTTACTAAGAGCTTCCAGATTTCCCTCCATAGGACGGTTACCGTAACCTTGGGGCACTTGTGGTATCATTCTCTTCCAGTGAGAATGTAAAGGCTTCATCCTTGGTATGCAACCATTTGGGAAAAGTATGCAGGACCATAAAATTAGCAATATCCTTTAGCTAAAAAATTCTACCCTTGGGAGTCACCACAAAAGAAAAAAATCAAAATGCAGAAAATGTGTGGCACACTAAGATGATCACTCAGCATTCTTTAAAAAAGAAAAGAAAGAAATTAACATCCAAACAACAAGTAGATGATTAACAAAATTGTAATAGATTAACTCAATAACATATTATGTGGCCACTAAAATACTTAAGAGCAGTTTAGTATGTCTCGGGAAAAGTGTAAGCTATATTATTTTTACAAATCAGAATGAAAATATGTGCATACTAGAGAATCCCAACTCTGAAAAATAAAGGGAAAACTGTAGTTAATTGTAATTTTCTTTCCTGGAGATTGAGGAGGGAGGGAGAGAAAATAATAGAAAATAATGGATGGTAGTTTTTTCTTCCTTTCCCCACTACATTTCTGTATTTTCCAAGTTTTTGTACTAAGCACATACAACTATTTTAATGAAAAAGTTATTTTAAACCACATTCTGCTTCATGTCTAGTTCTTCCTCCACATACTCACACATCATCCCCGAAGTCTGCTGTATTATATCTGTATTAGTCAGTGTTCTCCAGAGGAAGAGAAGCAATAGGACATATACAGACATAGGAGAGGGGATTTACAATGGGAATTGGCTCACTTGATTTTGGAGGCTGAGAAGTTCCACAATCTGCCATCTGCATGCTGGAGACCCAGAAAAGCCCATGATATGATTCCATTTGAGTCCAAAGGCCTGAGAACCAGGAGAGCCAATGGTGTAACTCCCTGTCTGAGTGCAAAGGCTCGAGAACCAGGAGCTTCACCGTCTGAGGACAAGAAAATGCCGATGTTCCAGCCCGAAATGAAGGAGCAAATCTGTCTTTTCTCCTTTTTCTCCTCTTCATGTGCTAATGGATTAGATCATGGCTGCCCACAGCGGTAAAGGCAGATCTTCTTGGTCTATGACTCAATCTCTAATATCACCTGGAAACACCTCCCAGAGACACACAGAAGTAATGTTCACAGCTATCTGGGGAGTCTTAACCCACTCAGATTGACACCTAACATTAACCATCACAATGTCTTATCCAGGACGGGCATAAGGACCTGAAGCCACGGCCCAGGCCTGCAAACAGGAAAGGGTGGCTCTGGGAGCAACCCTGGAGGAAAAGCCGCAGATGGAAACGGAAGCAATCCCAGTGCTGCTGACCCCACCCCCAGCACCTCCATCACCCTCTAGGGAAAATTCATTGAGCACCTACTCAGTACTGGGCTCTGAGACTACAGTGATACACCAGAGCCATCCTAGTCCCTACCTATGTGTATTTTCTAGGGCTGCCATAACCAAGTACAACAGACCGGGTCATTTAAACAACAGAAATTACTGTCCTCACTGTTGCAGAGGCTGGAGGTCTAGGATCAGGGGTTGGCAGGGTCGGTTTCATTCTGAGGACGTCTACTTGGTTTGTAGATGGCTGTCTTCTTCCTTTGTCTTCATGTGGTCTTTCTTCTGTGCCTGTATGTCTGGGGACTAATTGCCTCTTTTTCTAAGGACGCTTATCATGTCAGATTGGATTAGGGCATGCCCTCATAACCTCACTTTAACTTAATCACATCTTTAAAAACCTTGTCTCCAAAGACAGTCACAGTCTGAAGTACTGGGAGGAACTGGGGTATTTGGGGTTAGGACTTCAACATAAGAATTTGGGAGAACAGATTTCAGTCCAAACCCTTGTGGAGTTTAGTCTAGTAGGAAGGTCATTATTATTTATAGCAGATTAATGCAAATAAATGTACAACTGTGGTAAATACCATGAAGAAAAGAATATATTTAAGACATAGACTGGAGGGACTGATCAAGACTCAGGGGACTGAGGGTATCAGGGAGGCATCTATAAGAAAGTCCCAGCCAGGCGCGGTAGCTCATGCCTGTAATCCCAGCACTTTGGGAGGCCGAGGCAGGTGGATAACCTAACGTTAGGAGATCAAGAACTGCCTGGTCAACATGGTGAAACCCTGCCTCTACTGAAAATATAAAATTTTCCATGCATGGTGGTGCGTGCCTGTAGTCCCAGCTACTCAGGAGGCTGAGGCAGGAGAATTGCCTGAACTTGGGAGGCAGAGGTTGAAGTGAGCTGAGATGGTGCCATTGCACTCCAGCCTGGGTGACAAGAAGGAAACTTCATCTCAAAGAAAAAAAAAAAAAAGGACAAGTCTGGAATTGTTTTCCTAATGCATATCCATATAACCATGAACATGAAAACTGCTTGTCCAAAATCACCTTGCAAAACCTACTTTGGAAAAAACGTATCTAACCCAGTATGCATCTATCTCTGTGAGCAGAGGGATGACTTTGAATAGAATGGGAGGCAGGTTTGTCCTAAGCAGTTTACAGCTTGAGTTTTCTTTTTGGCCTAGTGATTTTGGGGGCCCAAGATATTTTCCTTTCACAGGGGGAAACACCAGTATTCCCTTTTCAATGCAAGATGTAGACTCTAGAGTCACACTGATGCTTGAATATCAGCTCTTGCACTTTCTATCTGTGCAGCACTGAGCATGATATTCAACCTCTTTGTACCTCATTGCTCCAGTCAATCGAATGGGGGCAATGTAACATCTACTGATTGGGTTGTTTTGAGAATCAAATGGGTTTATATATATATATATTTTTTTGAGGCAGAGTTTCACTCTTGTTGCCCAGGCTGGGGTGCAATGGTGTGATCTCGGCTCACAACAACCTCAGCCTCCCTGGTTCAAGCGATTCTCCTACCTCAGCCTTCCAAGTAGCTAGGGTCACAGGCATGGATCACCATGCCCAGCTAATTTTGTATTTTTAGGAGAGACAGGGTTTCTCCATATTGGCCAGGTTGGTCTTGAAGTCCTGACTTCAGGTGATCCACCTGCCTCGGCCTCCCAAAGTGCTGGGATTACAGGCATGAGCCACCATGCCTGGCCATGAGTTTATATTTCTAAAGTGCACAGATAAGTGCCCAGAGCTGTTATTAGCACAAGTTATTTTCTTGAAATACCTGCTCAGCAGTGCTGTGGTGAAGCACAGCCCCTCAGCCCTTCCTAAAAGACAAATAATTATGCCTTTGCAAAAATCATAACTGAGGAAATTATGACAATGAAAAGAGATCAGACCTAACCAACCCCATCTTCTTCTAACCTCTAAGCTGTCTTTGTTCATTCCTTGGCATAGGCCAAACTAGCCTTGGGAAGTAATTTAGTATATAGTTTAAACTCTGAAACAAAATTGATAATAACACTTTCCCCCAAAACCCCTTCTTGCCTGGGGACCAGTCTGCCTTTGTAGGACTGACAGATTAGCTACAAGATTAGAAATTACACAGTTCAGAGGCCAAGCAGCCTCTGGTTTCGAGAGTCTGAACCTCCCCAAATTGCTCCTGGGAATAACATCACTGTTGCAAAACCTCAGATCAGTGTTTGAGATATTTTGCAGACCCTGCATTCCGATGCAGCAGATGACACCACCCAGACTGATAACCTGGCTCAGCCAGTTTTGCAATCCCACTCAGCAACAGATGTCAGCAAGATGAACTCACTTTGACCCGCTATGATTTCTTCTTCATCCTGACCAACCAGCACTCCCCACCTTCAGAGCCCTTACCTGCCAAATTATCCTTAAAATCTCTGACTCCCAAATGCTTGGAGAAATTGATTTGAGTAATAACAAAAGTCTGGTCTCCCGCATAGCTGGCTCTGTGTGAATTATTCTTTCGGCATTGCAATTCTCCTGTCTGGATAAATCGGCTCTGTCTAGTCAGTAGGCAATGTGAGCTCATTGGGTGGTTACAATTCCCTTCCATCAAGCCCACCTGCTGGCTTTTTCAGTAGCCTTTTTTCATACACAGGCTGGAGATGGGTGAAGCTCCAATGTCAAGTTGGGATTACTTCTGAGTATGTCATGTGGCACCCTCTCACTAAACTGTGGTTATCTGTTACCCTGGTCTGCACTTGGAGCTTCAGCCAAGATTCTGAAACAACAGAGGAAGTCCCATTTAACATTCTCTTTCATGGGTGTCATAGCTCATTGTTATTGCTTATTGTTTTATGTTTGTTTTGCCTGTCTTTCCTAGTAGATTGTGGACTCTTCTAAATCATGGGCTAGATCATAGTCTTGTCTGTCATCCCAATGCCCATGTCAGGACTTGCTGCCTAGTAGGTATCAGTAAATAGTCACTGAATGAATGAATGAATGAAAAATATAATAATAATGGAGGGGAATAGGGAGCTGAGGAGGTGTCAAGCAGGAATTACACCTGAAGACTGTTCACCTCTTTTTTCTCTCCAAATGAATGTAACTATTTCTTTTCTTGACTTTCCCTCTCTAGGCCTCTTTTTCCACATCTCTATACTTTTGCACAAATCTAATTAAAAAAATTAGAGTATGTCAGACAGTGTCAGTGCTAAGGAGGAAAATAAAGTACAAGTGGTAAATAGGAGGGTGGTGCAGGATTTTAAATAGGGTAGCCAGGAAAGGATTTGTGAAGATGATGTTTGAGCAAACTGAAAGGTGAGGGAGTAAGCTGTGCAGATGTGGGGGTCAGGGAGGACACGGTCCCAGAGAGAGAAGAGCAGGTTCTAAGGCCCTGAGACAGAAAAAAATCACCTGGTAATCCCCATTTCACAGAAGAGAAATCTCAGGCTCAGAAGGTGGAGTCAGTTGCCCAAACTCACCCAGCTGTTTTCAGAGCTGTTGCAGAGGTGGGATTTGAATTCCAGGCCCGTCAACACCAAAACCTGTATTTGTTTCTCAGTTTCCCGTATTTTTCAATTCAGACACTGAGGATGCAGGTGTTGGGGCATCAGCAGAGTGGTTAAGAGTTAGGCATGATGTGAAATAGGCCTGGGTTCAAGTCTTGTGGTGCCAGTTGCCTCCTTGGGCTGCTGACTTAAACTGTCTGAGCCTCAGTTTCCACATGCTGAAATGAGGATGATAATAGATAACTGCTAGGGTTATAGAGGTGGTTAAATGAAACATCTGCATAGTCTGTGGCATACTAAATACTCTCTCAATATATATATATTTTTGAGATGGAGTTTCACTCTTGTTGCCCAGACTGGAGTGCAATGGCATGATCTTTGCTCCCTGCAACCTCCGCCTCCTGGGTTCAAGTGATTCTCCTACCTCATGAGTAGCTGGGATTACAGGTGCCCACCACCACACCCAGCTAATGTTTGTATTTTTAAAGTAGAGATGGGGTTTTACCATGCTGGCCAGGCTGGTCTTGAACTCCTGATCTTGTGATCCACCTGCCTCAGCCTCCCAAAGTCCTGGGATTACAGGCATGAGCACTGCGCCCGACCAATAAATGTTATTCCTACTTGCTATTACTCAGTTCACAAACCCATTTTCAGGAGGTGACATTAAGATCTCCCACCCCAGACGACTGGTGAGTTTCCCACCTGCATGCAAGTGGTTTCTGGGTGAGTTGCCTCACAAAAGCTGCCAACAACCATAGAGATAGCAGTTTCTTTCCAAAACACTAATTATATACCTGGTATTTCTCATGTGCCTCGGCTCTTCAAACTGCAGCAAACAATCTTCATGGAAGAGAAAAAAAATGGGACTCCAGAGACTTGAAACCACAGCCACTTGTCAGATGCAGCCCCCAACTCTAAAAGTGAGAAGCAGAGGCACAGTTATCTCCTGAAGCACAGGGACACTTTGGAACAGGTTTTCTAGATCAAACATAAGGCTTTGCAGAAATCTAGCACTTTGCCTTGTTCTCCACCTCTAAGAGCCTTACGGGTCCAGCATCACACTCCTCTGGCATCAGGACAAGTGAGAAGCCTCCAGGATTGTCTCACTCAGGCTTTACTGTAACCCAACCAGATAGATGCTATTTTTATCCCCATTTTGTACAGGAAGAAACTGAGACACAGCAGGCCAGTGTGTGTGTTTATTTGGTAAGTGGTACAGCAAAGATTTTAAATGAATCTTCTGATGGCAATTCTCAGGGATTGTCTCTTGCCCCAGGCTGCCTTCAAAACCTTGGATCCATCCAGCCAGGCCACCAAAGACTTCCTGAGACAATCAGAGGTGGAACACGATAAAGAAAATCTGTTTTTCCCACGATGGTTGTGATTCCTGACTCAAAACTCCCTGCCCTAGGAAATTCTGAGCCCTCACCATGGAGTTCTGCTCCCAGAGTTTCCCCAGCAACTCCAGCACTTTTCCTATTTTCCCCAAACATTGAGTCCCCACTGTGGGTCAGATTCTAGGTACACAGAGGTACCCAGCTGATTGTGCACAGCTTCCAACAGTGACCATTTCAAATTCTTTTCCTTTAAAATGGCTCTTTGAAGAAACATCGTGTTCTCTATGAGGACACTGGACTTTGAAGTCAGATCTGAGTCCTCCTGTAGCACTTACCAGCTGTGGGAGCTTAGCCAAGTTGTTTGTCCTCTCTGAGCCTCAATTTATTTATCTATAAAATGGGGCTCTAGATACCTCTCCTGCAGAGTTCCTGTTAAGATTACCTGTGAGCACATCTACTCAACAGTGAAGATATAAGCTAGCTGTTATCCTTTTTAAAAAGTCATCAGGAAGACTTTGATTTTGCACCTCACAGATTTCCCACTGGAATATGCTATCCTGAAATGTTGTCTAAAGATCAAAATTTGAAAAACAGAAAGAAAAGAAAAGAAATTCAGCAAAGTCCAGCATCATGACTTGGCAGTGTCCCCAGTGGCCAGGTCCAAAGGACCACCCAGAGAGGTGTTTTCAGACCATTGTAAATAGTGTGAGTGCTGTTTAGGACTTACACACACAGACACATGCACACACACACAAATACAAATACAGACACACATACATCTGCAATTTCACTACCACACATAGAAACACATGAAAGCACACACTAATATCTAGTCACACTTCTAGCCCCCCCACATTCACACATATGAATACACACACTTACACTTACAGTGCCAAACCCACACACAGATACACATACACTTAACTACAGACCTACATACACATGACAGTCACAAACATAATCACACACATTTGCACACATACATTCACACACATCCACATCTACCAACACACATGCATGCAAGTATACATAAACAACTGTACACCTGCTCACATAGCACTACACACACTTGCACACAAATACACATACACAGTCTCACACATGCCCATGTACTGACATACTCATAGACACACATGTGCACAAACACACGCACAATCTCACACGTGTCTTCACACACAGAACCACACACACACATAACTGCTATACATACATCCCACACAGTCACATGTACACACATAAAAACATACACGCACTTAGTCTATCTCAATACACAGCTACACACTTCACACAGGCACACACATTATTATAACAACATGCTTTCTTTTCTTTACAGCCCTTATTTATTCACTCAGCTATTTACTGAGTACTTACTCTGTGCTAACTACTGTTAAAAGTCCTTGAGGTAAATCATTGAACAAAATGGGCCAAAAAAAAAAAATCTGTCTTTATTTGAAGCTTAGATTCTAATGGAAGGAGAGAGAGGCAAAAATAGTAAGTAGATAGGTTAGCAGTAGTGAGTTTAGGGAAAATAGTGCCTAATAATGAGGAGGAGGAGGAGGAAAAACCAACTTGGAGGTGGGTTGCCATTTTAAGAAGGTGGCCAATGTAAGCTTCATTGAGAAGCTGACAAAAATATTTAGCAAAGAAATAAAGTAGGAGGGGGAGTTATACCTGTAGATACCTGTGAAAAATCAGTCTCAGAAGAGGAAACAGCAAGTGCAGATACTCTAAGGCAGAGGTGCGCCTTCAAGGAACAGGAAGAAAGCCAGCGTAACTGATGTGCAGTGAATAAGAGGTAAAGGAACAGGACATCAAACCAGAGATGAAAAGAATGTGTGAAGATCATACAGGACCTTGAATCATGAGGTAAAAACTCTGATGTTAGTTTTGCAGGAAACTGAGATTCACTGGTGAGTTCTGAGCACAGGTGTGACATGATCTGACCTCTGACTTACCCTTTACAGTATTTAAAATGACCTTAATCATTTTACATGTTATTCTCTGTCTCATTTCTGAACAGGAATGAATCTGTCATGGTCACCTCTGTGTCTACCTGCGAGTAGCACTCAGTCAATATTTGTTGACTAACTGATAAGGACAGACATTTCTGAGGAGAAAAGTGTTCTGGGGTGCTCCAGTGTGGATGTTTGCTCCCAACAAACCTCATTTTGAAATTTGAGGTGGAGCCTAACAGGTGTTTGAATCATGAGGAAGGATCCCTCATGAATAGATGAATGACCGCACTTGGGAGTGAGTGAGTCCAATCCTATTATTTCCCACAAGAGCTGGTTGTTGCAAAGAGCCTGACAATTCCCCACTGTCTCTCTTGCTTCATCTCTCACCATGTCATCCATGCACACACCAGCTCCCTTTCACCTCTTACCATGAATAGAAGCATCCTGAGGCCCTTGCCAGATGCAGATGCTCAATCTTGAAATTTCCAGCCATCAGAATCATAGGCCTCATAAACATTTTGGAAATAAATTACCCAGCCTCAGATATTTCTTTATAGCAACAAAAAAATGGACTAAAACAGAAAATCGGTGCCAGGGAGTAGGTTGTTCTGTAAAGATATCTGAAAATGTGGAAGCAGCTTTGGAACTGAACAATGAAAAGAGGTTGGAAGAATTTGGAGGGCTCAGAAGAATACAAAGAGTTGAGGGAAAGTTTGGAACATCTTAGAGATTGGTTAAATGGTTGTGACCTAAAATGCTGTCAACCTAAAATAATCAAAAGACTCAGCATCTAGTTAAAAGAACTCATTCAAGCACAAAGTATGAGTGCAACCATCCAAGGAGCACAGCTATTCCTATGAATAGTGAGCAGTGCTCTTGGTGTAGGGGAGAATGAGGATTGCTTATGCAGGCAAAATGAAGTTGCTCAACAAAATTTCAACATTTTGATTTGATTTTTTTTTTTAAAGAAAGAAAAAGAGAGGAAAGAAAGTGAGAATGAAAGAAAGAAAAAAAAGAATGTACGAGAGAAAGAAAGAGGAAGAGAAAGAGGGAGAACGGGATTCTTGTTCTATTGCCCAGGCTAGAATGCAGTCTAAAAATGGGTATTAAAAACCTCTTTTATGCCAATAATTGTGCTTAACAATGGAGACAGGAAGGAATAAGGATGAAAATAACAAACAAGCAGCCAACCAATGTTTTACTTAAACCTGTGAAATGCTATGCAATTGCTGAGGAGTGATTTACTTCCAATTATGTGGTCACTTTTAAAATAGGTGTAATGTGATACTGAGAAAAAGGTATGTTTTGTGGATTTAAGGTGGAGAGTTCTGTAAATATTTGTTAAGTTTACTTGTTCCAGGTCTGAGTTCAAGTCCTGGATATCCCTGTTAATTTTCTATTTTGTTGATCTGTCTAATATTGACAGTATAATGTTAAAGTCTCCCACTATTACTGTGTAGGAGTCTAAGTCTCTTTGTAAGTCATTAAGAACCTGCCTTATGTATCTGGGTGTTCCTGTATTAGGTGCATATATATTTAGGATCGTTAGCTCTTCTTGTTGCATTGATCCTTTCACCACCATGTAATGTC
>CAUYLG010005648.1:0-18309 GCA_963573385.1 Cacajao melanocephalus | reverse complement strand
TCCATTTATTAAAGCATACAACAGAGGATCGCATCGCACCATGCATTAAGAGATGTCATTAACAAAGCAATGGCCTAACAGTTTAACGTGAATTAACCAACCTCACTGGTCTGTGATTTTACACTCAGTAGCAGAATGGTTTTGACAGTCATGATACTAATCACTTCTGTTCTTAACATATTAGATCAGCTTGTTCACAAAGCACAATCATGATAACAATTTCTTGTTTCTGCTTTTGTAAGTAGTCTCCGAGTTATGACCATAAGTTATAATTACAAAGTACTTGTTTTACAGCCATATATTTTGGCATAGACTCTAAAAAGTCAAACCATAATGTAATTGGGTGTTCTAGGTTCTTGGTCCCCCTCGCCCCAGGAATGCTGGAAGAGGCCCTGGAGGTGTGGTGGGCTCATTCAAGTCAATATCAAACCCAAAGAGTTTTGCAGAAAAGTGATTTATTAGGCAGAGAGAGAGAAAGAAAAGTAGGGAGCGGGAAGAGAGGGAACTCCATGCTGTCTTGGGAGGGGATCCAGAGATGGAGTCCACACAGGTAAGGGGCAGGGGGACTTTTCATCTGGGAGTTACTCCCGCCCTATTCAAGTCCTCGTCCAGTGAGAGAAGTTCTTCACAACTTCCTTTGGAGTGACTGATTTTTGACTCTGATGCTGGATTGGTTGCCCAGCCCACAGTCCTCCCATAGCTTTTCATGGCCTTTCTAAACAAAGGGAGCTCACCTGGGCAGTCTGCGTTTCCTGTGCCAGTGAAACTTAGACAAAGAAGGCAGGTCAGGCATGTCAGTGGGAAGTTCTTGTCTTTGAAAAACCATGCCCTTTTTGGACCCGGGAAGAAAAGTTTATACATTCCCTCAATAAAAATACAGAAAATGCAAGTATTAATAAACTGTTTTATATTCAAAAATCAACTTAGGTATATTTTTAGGTACTGAGCTGTATTACATTGTTCTACTGCATTTGATGCATCTGGGGCTTATAAATTCAAATTACAAATTGTAAGCCATTTATTTCAACCTAATTTTACTATTTTTTCACTAAATAGACGAAAACTTGACTTTGGGCATTAGTACAATATATAATAATGCTGCATTCAGTACTAATCATTGAATAGTTTTTAAAAGAAATCATTGAACTGATGACAGAGTTAAGCAAATAGTCATAACTCAGAGGGACAATAACAATTTAGTTACTTACGGGTATTTTTAATAAACCTTCCGTCTCATTTCTAACCCATCAACCCAATGACTTTTTAAAGAATGAAATATGGTTAATCCAAGATATAACACTATATGACAAGTGCATCAACTTAACCATTTTTACAACTGTGATGTGACCTGGGCAGTTTTAAAGAACAAAGTTTGTCAGTATATATCAAACATGGTTAACAAACTCTAGAATTGCTTTGTGTAAGTTTGCTTTAATAGCATTTCCTCCCAGTGATAGAAAGGTTGGAAACCTGTCAGCAGAAAATATTTCCCACCTTTTCTATTTTAATTTTTATGCAAAATCACAACATATCTGCAACTATAAAATTACAAATGGTTTCTAGAAGTATCTGCCTCTCCAGTTATGGCAGTATGGGTATTTGTAAGATATCTGTGATTAGGTAAATAAATGGAAATTGAGTAACAAATGTTTTCTAATCTGTGGACAACATAAACTAATTTAACAAAGACAACTGGTGGTAAAACTCAAAAGACTAGCTTTTAAAATTAATGTGAAATTGGTAAAGATATGAAATAAACATTTTAAAAGGTGTTCTTCATATTTCACTTTACATTATAATTTTGGCACTTCATGGAACATTTATTTCCCAAAGACCAGAATTGGTATAAAAGCCCAGAAGGTGTTTCACATACCTTGTAGACATTGTGTGTAAGTACTGGCAAACACTGAAAGGTACTGAAATAAGCATTGCCCTGTATTTGCACATGCATGCAGTGGTCAAACAATTATAGTTATGCATTTAGCCTGCAGTGTTTGTTTCAAGCACTCTCTTCAGTAGATCTTGTTTCAGATTTATGTCTCATGAGTTTTTTAGCCACATCATCACTGGTCCTCAGAGAGTATTCTAAGGCTAGTCAAAGCAGTTTCATCCATAGAGAGATTTTTCAGAAGAGTATACCCTGCCCCATAGCTTCCCTTTTCTGCTATGTTCTGTAGCTGAATGACCATAATTCTGATAATTTGATCTTCTCTGCCAAAGCAGTAATCCTTAACTGATAGATGAAGTTCAAAAGCTTCTGGTCGATTTTCCTTTCCAAGAATGCTGTGTGGATTAAAAATACAAATTTTGAGCAAAAAGTTTACTTCCTCTAGGCATCAATATGGTTCTACAATACTGCTGAGAATTGTATACATTGGATCTGATGATTATGTTGGCAAATAGAATATTGGTGTATTTTAGCCCCTTAAATTTGACTTAGAAGGCTCATTTTAAAATGACTTTTTCCCTAGGCAGAAAAAAAAGGGAATTAAGATACTATGTTGCACTTAATCACTAAAGGCAGGTTCTCCTAATTGCAGGTACAATGGAATTGAGCAGGGGACGTGGGTTCTAGGCCAGGGTAATGGGTACCTCTTGGTAGAATTTCTATGCCATTTCAATATCAGTTACTACTACTATCACTTTACCTCCAAATCCTGGAGAAGCTATTATTATCTAGGGGCCTTTTCTCAGAAAAATACACTGCATAGCCCATCAAGCACTATTCACAAGATGCTAAATTGGATACAAATCTCCAGAGTAAATCAGTTCCAGCAGAGCCTGGTGACTCAATGCCAGTTCTTTCCTTTGCCAACAGTTGGACCTGTCAAGTGTGTGGCCTCTCCTAACAAGCACCCAAGACAGCTTGTCTGTGGAATTGAAGGTAATAAAGAAGGCCACGTGCTGATAAGGTAGACACAGCCTTCCGCCACCCCTTACTTTTGTTCATTCTCATATTCTTGACTTTCTAATGAATGTACATCTATTTCTCAGCAGTACCAGCTTTTGAATTACTTCCTTTTACAGGTGATTTTTTTTCTGATGACACATTTTGCAGAGTCAAACTTTCATTTCCAGGCAAGCAACATTGTAACTAACCTTTGTACTTTAGGGAAAATCTGAAATAGTGTGAAAGAAAATGGAAGCCTAAGGGATAAGAGTAGAAGAGGAAAATATGATAGGAACCAAATCTCCTGAATTAAAAATGCTGCCTTTAAGTAGATCACTGTGTTATATCTAAGAAGAAACTTTAGTTGGGTCAAGGTTTTTGTGTAGGTTAGAGAAGTAGATAATGAAATGTTGTAAGCTAATTTATTAGCAGGCAATGTGATCTATTAGGAGCCTTTGGATTGATAGTGTAGGATACTCCAGTTTTCATAAGTAATACGAGAGTGAAGTATTCAGAGCAGAACGCTGAGAGGACTATGGGAAATAACGAACACACATCCAAACCTGTAAGGGACTGTTTTGGTGTGTAAATCCTTGGGACTTTTTCCCAGGCTAGATTATTTATAGAATTAAATGACATCTCCAAATTAACAGATTTGAAACACAGTTATTTTTCTTCCATCTTGGTAAGTTATGATCTTCCCAACTACACATGTCAAAACTGAGGGTTCTTCCTTGACTTTATTCAGTGCCTGGTGTCTCCCACTTGCCCCTGTGGATCAACCCTGCTTTTCCCAGTTTGCAATAGAAAGCTCGTCTATTGGGACTGTCGCAGTAGGGTTTCCTCTTAGTTCCAGTAGAGTTTAGCCAAAAGGGAACCCCATCAAGAGGTCAGCAGTGAGGTCAGGGGCTTCATCTCCCTGGCTCTTTGCCTGTGAGGCTGTTTTCCTCCATGGAATGTCACTGCTGCTTTCAAGGTGGCTGAGGGCAGAGTATACATCAAGTTTTCACTTTCCAATTTTAGTAATGACTCTTCCTCTCTTCTTTTCAGGACTAATTGTGCTAATGGCCTGGTTACTGTTAGCCCCAGGTCCCATTATTACTTAAATTTCCCTGCAGTTACGACTTTGTAAATTCCTCTGTAAGTAAACTCATTTTGAATTACTCTAAATTGAGCATTCTTGGGAATTACTCTTTCGTGTTCTACCTCCAGCCTGTGGCAAGAATCTACTTTCAACACATTATACAGAATCTTCCACATCTATGTCCCTATTACGATCTGGTTAGTTGTGAATAGCTATTGCCTGGAGTATTGCAATAGCCTTCTAACTGATCTTTACATATTTGGTTGTACTGCCATATAATTATTTCTGTACACAACAAAAAAATAAAGATGTAAATCATGTTCATCTCTTCGTTAGAAAACCCTTCAGTGGACCACCTATTAAATTTAGAATTGCAAAGCCCTGTGTGACAGGGCATCGCGACCTTGACCTCCTGTCCAAAGTAATTGGATCTCACTCCTTTATCTGTGATGTGATACTTCTCAAATATGGCAGACTTGGTCTTGCCTTATAGTCCTTGTACTAGCTATTTCACTTAGTCTGAAATGTTCTGCTCTTCCATGGTTGGCTGACTTTTTATTTTTACAGGTTTCAGTTTAAAAGTCACATGCTCGGAGAGGCTTCCCTGACCACCCAGGCAAAGCAGCTAGTCACAGTACCTACCACATAGTTCTGCATGTGGTATTTAATAACATATGACAAACTTTTGTGACTTTATCATATATTCCTCATCGGTAGAAAGTAACGTGGGTGAGTGCATTGCAAAAGATCCATTCAGAGATCTCCTATGATACAAACACCTAATGACTATAACCTTGGCAAATACGTGGTAGGCACTGAACAGATACTGCATGAATGCAAGGGAACTGAAACCATAGCCTTGTTCATTTTCCTTAGCCTTTCCTATTCTGAATCATCCCTCAATAAGGCCAGCTGTACAATAACTGTTGCCTGGTGGAATAAGTAAGGTGGGTTTATGACTTACAACTGAAATGTTCCATTGTACTTTGGTGATCATGTGTTGCGTTTTCTTTTTGTGCCTTGTTTTCTCTTCTTGTCTCCAAGACTGGGTCCCAGTATACAAAAATCCACGAAGGGGCAGAACATTGCTGTGGTCTGCCAGTTTAGGTCATTAATAGCAATCACTATTAAAGGAAAGGAAATATCACATTTTAGCAAACAAATGTGTGGAAACAGAGTGAATTTTTTTTTATTATACTTTAAGTTCTGGGGTATATGTGAGGATCTTGCAGGATTGTTACATAGGTATACACATGCCATGGTGGTTTCCTGCATCCATCGCCCTGTCACTTACATTAGGTATTTTTCCTAATGTTATTCCTCCCCAAACTCCCCACTCATTGCTATTCCTCCCCTAGCCTCCCAGCCCCCATCAGATCCCAGTATGTGATGTTACCCTCCCTGTGTCCATGTGTTCTCTTTGTTCAACACCCACTTATAAGTGAGAACATGCAACTGTTTGGTTTTCTGTTCTTGTGTCAGTTTACTGAGAATGAGTTTTCCAGCTTCATCCATGTCCTTGCAAAGGACATGAACTCATCCTTTTTTATGGCTGCATAGTATTCCATGGTGTATATGTGCCACATTTTCTTTATCCAGTCTATCATTGATGGGCATTTGGGTTGGTTCCAAGTCATTGCTGCTGTTAACAGTGCTGCAATGAACATACATATACATGTGTCATGAATCCAGGAGCTGGTTTTTTAAAAAAATATCAACAAAATAGGTATACCACTAGCCAGACTAATAGAAATGAGAGAAGAATCAAATATATGCAATAAAAAATGATAAAGGGGATATCAGCATTGACTCCACAGAAATCAGACTACCATCAGAGATTACTACAAACACCTCTATGTGATGTTCCCTTCCCTGTGTCCATGTGTTCTCTTTGTTCAACACCCACTTATAAGTGAGAACATGCATTGTTTGGTTTTCTGTTCTTGTGTCAGTTTGCTGAGAATGACAGTTTTCAGCTTCATCCATGTTGCTGTAAAGGACATGAAGTCTTCATTTTTCATGGCTGCATAGTATTCCATGGTGTATATGTGCCACATTTTCTTTATCCAGTCTATCATTGACAGGCATTTGGGTTGGTTCCGAGTTTTTGCTATTGTAAATAGTGATGCCATGAACATGTGTGTGCATGTGTCTTTATAGTAGAATGATTTATAATCCTTTGGGTATATACCCATTAATGAGATTGCTGGGGCAGATGCTATTTCTGTTGTTTCTAGATTCTTGAGGAATCGCCACACTGTCTTCACAGTGGTTGCACTAATTTACACTCCCACCAACAATGTAAAAACATTCCTATTTCTCCACATCCTCTCTAGCATCTGTTGTCTCCAGATTTTTTAATGATTGCCATCCTAACTGGTGTGAGATGGTATCTCAATGTGGTTTTGATTTGCATTTCTCTAATGACTAGTGATGATGAGCGTTTTTTTATATGTTTTTTGGCCACATAAATGTCTTCTTTTGAAAAATGTACATATCGTTCACTCACTTTTTGATGGGATTGTTTGTTTTCTTGTAAATTTGTTGTAGTTTTTGTAGATTCTGGATATTAGCCCTTTGTCAGACGGGTAGATTGCAAAAAATTTTCCCATTCTGTTGGTTGCCGGTTTACTCTCATGATTGTTTCTTTTGCTGTGCAGAAGCTCTTAAGTTTAATTGGATCCCATTTGTCTATTTTGGCTTTTGTTGCCATTGTGTTTTTGGTGTTTTAGTCATGAAGTCCTTGCCTATGCCTATGTCCTGAATAGTACTGTCTAGGTTTTCCTTTAGGGTTTTTATGGTGTTAAGTCTTATGGTTAAATCTTTAATTTATCTGGAGTTAATTTTTGTATCAGGTATAAGGAAGGGGTCTAGTTTTAGCTTTCTGTACATGACTAGCCAGTTTCCCCAATACCCGTTATTAAAAAGGGAATCCTTTCCCCATTGCTTGTTTTTGTCAGGTTTGTCAAAGATCAGATGGTTGTAGACATGTGGCGTTACTTACAAGGACTCTGTTCTGTTCCATAGGTCTATATATCTGTGTGGGTACCAGTATTATGCTGTTTTTGATTATTGTAGCCTTGTAGTATAGTTTGAAGTCAGTTATTATGATGCCTCCAGCTTTTTTTTTTTTTTTTTTTTTTTTGCTTAGGATTGTCTTGGCTATGCGGGCTTTTGTTGGTTCTATATGAAGTTTAAGGTGTTTTTTTGTTTGTTTTTTTTTTTTTGCCAGTTCTGTGAAGAAGTTCACTGGTAGCTTGAGGGGGATAAAATAGAAACTATAAATTACTTTTGGCAGTATGGCCATTTGTACAATATTGATTCTTCCTAACAATGAGCAATGAATGTTTTTCCATCTATTTGTGTCCTCTCTTATTTTCTTGAGCAGTGGTTTGTAGTTCTCCTTGAAGATGTCCTTCCTGTCCTTTGTTAGTTATATTCCTAGATATTTTATTCTCTTTGTAAAAATTGTGAATGGTAGTATGCTTATGACTTGGCCTTCTGTTTGCCTATTATTGGTGTATAGGAATGCTTGTGATTTTTGTACATTGATTTTGTATCCTGAGACTTTGCTGAAGTTGTTTATCTTAAGGAGATTTTGGGCTGAGATGATGGTATCTTCTAAATATACAATCATGTCATCTGCAAATAGAGACAATTTGACTTCCTCTTTTCCTAATTGAATACTCTTTATTACTTTTTCTTGCTTGATTGCTGTGGCCAGAACTTACAGTCCTATGTTACATAAAAATGGTGAGAGAGGGCACCGTTGTCTAGTGCCAGTTTTCAAAGGGAATGCTTTCAGTTTTTGCCCATTCAGTATGATATTGGCTGTGGGTTTGTTGTAAACAGCTTTTATTATTTTGAGATATGTTCCATTAATACCTAGTTTATTGAGAGTTTTTACCATAGAGGGCTGTTGAACTTTGTCGAAGGCCTTCTCTGCAGCTATTGAGATAATCATGTGGTTTTTGTCTTTGGTTCTGTTTATCTGATGGATTCCGTTTATAGATTTGCATATGTTGAACCAGGCTTGCATCCCCGGGATGAAGCCTACTTGATCATGATGGATAAGCTGTTTGATGTGCTGTTGCATTTGGTTTGCAGGTATTTTATTGAAGATTTTTGCATCGATGTTCATTATGGATATTGGCTTGAAGTTTTCTTCTTTAGTAGTGTGTCTGCCAGTTTTTGGTATCAGGATGATGTTGCTCTCATAAAATGAGTTAGAATTCCCTCTTGTCGTCTTGTTTGGAGTAGTTTCAGAAGAAAAGGTACCAGCTCCTCTTTGTAAGTCTGGTAGAATTTGGCTGTGAACCCATCTGGACCTGGACTTTTTTTTTTGCTTAGTAGGCTATTAATTGCTGCCTCAACGTCAGACCTTGTTATTGGTCTATTCAGGGGTTTAACTTCTTCCTGGTTTAGTCTTGGACGGGTGTAAGTGTCTAGGAATTTATCCATTTCTTCTGGAGTTACTGGTTTGTATGCATAGAGTTGTTTGTAGTAATCTCTGTTGGTAGTATGTGGTGATATCGCCTTTATCATTTTTTATTGCATCTATTTGATTTTTCTCTCTTTTCTTTTTTATTAGCCTAGCTTGTGGTCTATCTATTGTTGATGTTTTCAAAAACTAGCTCCTGGATTTATTGATATTTTGAAGTGTTTTTGTGTCTCTTCTTCAGTTCTGCACTGATCTTAGATATTTCTTGTCTTCTGCTAGCTTTTGACTTTCTTTGATGTTGCTCCTCTAACTCTTTTAATTTTGATGATAGGGTGTCGATTTTAGATCTTTCCTTGCTTCTCATGTGGGCATTTATTGCTATAAATTTCTCTCTAGACACTGCTTCAAATGTTTGTCAGATACTCTGGAATGTTGTGTCTTCATTCTCACTGGTTTTGAAGAACATCTTTATTTCTGCCTTCATTTCATTATTTTTCCAGTAGTCATTCTGGAGCGGTTTGTTCAGTTTCCATGTTGTTGTATCGTTTTGAGTGAGTTTCTTAATCCTGAGTTCTAATTTGATTGCACTGTAGTCTGAGAGACTGGTTGTTAAGATTTCTGTTCTTTTGCCCTTGCTGAGGAGCGATTTACTTCCAATTATGTGGTCTATTTTAGAGTAAGTGCAATGTGGTGCTGAAAAGAATGTATATTCTATGGATTTGAGGTGGAGAGTTCTTTAGATGTCTTTTAGGTCTGCTTGGTCGAGATCTGAGGCTGTTTTTACATATAAAACCAACAAAGTGAGCCACTCATTATTATTAAAAAAAAAAAAAAAGTCTAAGCCAGTTGTTGGAAATCACATAGAAAAAGAAGTATATTGTATGAACTGTAAGAACATACTGACTTAATATGTACAGTATGATTGTTCAATGAATATCATGGTAACAACTACAAAATGTCCAATACAGTAACTATGGAAATTTCATCAGTGTATTTATATATTTTGAATAATGCAGGCTAAACATCAGTGCCATTGATATTTTTCTATTTCAAACCAAAAGTTTGGGTTTCATTAGGAAATTTTGAGCATGCCCTAAAATAATTATGCATATTATTAAAAAGGCAAGAAAAGTTATATTGCTGATATCAGTATTCCTGCAGAAATTTAGCAGGCTGTTTATCTAGACCTGTGTGCTATAGCTGGCCTAAAGTTAGAGCCTGAACAACACTATTTTATAAAAGACAAAGTTGTGTTTTAAATAAGTTGTAACAGCTGCCGAATTCGCCTCACAATAACTGCTGACCTTGGCGTCTAAGTAAGGCTGCACACCTTCCTTATCAGTAACTGCCCAAAATTGCTAGCCTTGGTTTACCGGATAAACAGCCCAAGCTGATTCCACCATGGCCCCTGCGCCCTGTAATAAATAACTAAGCTCTGTCACTCCCACTACAACCTAGACAATGTATAGACAGATGCTTATCTTGACTTCTGTGAACCACTTAAATAACAATCGAAGTGACAATATATCCACAGTGTGGCACCTGGCCCTTGGAATGTCCGGAGACCGGCACTCTCCTCTGCCCGAGAGATGATTTACGGGACCCCCTAAATGTCTAAATCCCTTCACACCCACCCCCGCCACATGCCCTTACCGGGAAGAAAGGTATAAAAGGTATTGACACCCTCCTTCTGGGGCCACAGGTTGGAGAGACGTGAGTCCTCTGTGGTCGCCCGCAATAAAGACCCTGCCATTTGGCCTGCTTTTGTCTTGGTGTTAACTTTCTACGCTCGGTCAGTACAACACCTGAAGTATACGTTTTACAGTGACTTTATGATCTCCTGTTCCTGGGGCAGCAGTGATGTCACATGAACAGATATCTGACCCACTGTATCTTTGTAGGAATGACCTGAAAATAAGCAGAAGTTTACTGGCCTAAATTTTCAGACTGATTAATAATGGACAATTTCATGCTATGCATAAGACTTAAAATTTATTATTGGCAATGAATAGTTTTTTCCATTAACAGCACAGAATAGATGATGATAAATATTCACTTAAGTTTGATACGCAAGTTTGAGGCCTGAATGTAATAATTAGCCCATTAAACTAAAATTTCATTTGGCCTGCAGAAATCACAAGACACTCTGTTACTCTTGTCATGGTTCAAAGAACTAGTGGTTGATTTACTCACCAATTAATGAAGTTATATTCACTGCTTGCGCACAAAAATGCAGCATTGCTTTTCATTACTTAAAAAACTTTTCTACAGGTGCCATAGCAGATCACTGGGAACAGAAAGGTAGTTTTGTAGGGTACCTGCCTTCATGAAACTCATAAATCAATTCTAATATGTTTGCAAGTTCTACCAATAGCATTTAAAAAATTCAACTCTATCCTGGATAAGATTAGTCAGGGGATAAATACATTGTATTGGAAAGGGCTTGTGATTTGGGTACAGATAAACATAAATTCAAATCACAGTATGCCACCACTGATTCTAGGATCCTATTTTCTTAACCTTCTTAAACTTCTGTTTTCTTATTTGTAAAATGGGGTAACACCAACCTCTTACTACATACACATTAACATATCATTTATGAATGTCTGTCTGTTTTCACCTACAAATATATCATAGAAGTCATTCCAGTTCAATGTAGATAAAGCTGCCACTTTTCTTTTATATGGCCTGAAATATCACAGAACTAACTATAAAGTAAATGTTCAGCAACAACATGCTTGGACAATAAAACATTGTTTGACCTTTAATCCATTATATGAATATATGATTTAACTATATTTCAATTTTTAATTCCTTGCTATTATAAACTATAATGAATCATTATCATGTTACAAGTTTGTCTACAGGATAGTTTTTAAAAGCATAGTATTTTAGTCAAAGTTACGTGACATTTTAATTTCTACTCATAGAGACTGTAACTTTTGCAATCTCATTTGCAGTGTATGACATGAATAAGGATCTTATTTTCATTAAAATGAAAGGTAATGCTGATAAGCCCAGAATAAAAGTTTCTATCTTGAGAGAATCATCAAGATTTGGGCCAAAACCTTTCAACAGAACCTGCTGAGATGAGCCATTTTACCAGAAGGGCCTCTCTCCTTGCCACAGCCATGTGATGATAAAAGGACTGGAAGATAGAAAGTGATCACTTTGGACATAGGAATTAAAACAGCAACAGCCCTTCACACTAACAAAGTAAATAATGACCCCTCAGCACTAAAGGTCACCACTGAAGTACAAATGGAGTCATCTTTTCTCTTTCCTTCCTCCCCTACACCAGGGAGACTACTACCAGGAGAAAGAGGGCAAGTGGATATGAAAGGTCACACCTTTCTCATTTACTCTTTGTACTAGTGAAGGCATGATTATAGCCTGCTTTTGGGAGAGAGTTTTTTTTTGTTTTTTGTTTTTTATTTGGTTTTTTTGGGGGGCAGGGTCTTCCTCTGTTGCCTAAGCTGGAGTGCAGTGATGCGACCATAGCTCACTCCAGCCTCCACCTTTAGGGCTCAGGTGATTCTCCCCCCTCAACCTCCCAAGTACCTGGGACTAGAAATGTGCACCACCACGCCTGGGCCTCCCCAAGTGCTGGAATTACAGGTGTGAGCTTTGAACAAAAGCTTTAATGTGAGCACAATGAAACCTTAAGAAATGAGTAATTTTCACAAGTAACTAATACAGTATGAACCTGGATTGTGATATCCCAAAGTGCTGCACCTGGCCGTAACATTCTAAGACACAAAATATGTGAGTTTCAGTTTGCTGCCCTTCCTTATGGAGAAAGACTATTCTGTTTTAAAACAAGTAACATCTAAAGAAATTGCCTAAAACCTTTAAGAAGGGACTCTTTAAATGTATACAATGTAAGTTTTTCCTTTCTCAAATTGCTTGTCTGTGGTCTTCCATTCATACACCTATCTGTGTGTTTCTTTTCTAATAGGATATTGAGGGTTGTACTGACCTCAGGGGAGGAGGATTTAAAAATCTTGCTTACATACTCAGCAGTGCCGCAACACTTTTCTGAAACCTCCTGGGGGAAGCATTTACTAGACTCTCAAAATACGTATTTTCTTTCCTAAGACAAAATGTGAGATTTATTCTTCAATTGGGTCAAACATAGTCTTGAGAACTGACTTTGTAAGGTAGTACAACCCTAAAAATGTGCAATTAGGAACATAAATTTTCTGACAGTTATGGTAGAAACAACAGGCTAGAAAGTGTTGATTACCAGGGTTCTTACTGCTTAGCAGTCATGCTGTTGAGATTTTTACTTTGGAACTGCAGGATTGGGCTTTCATAGCCCTTTGTTTATACCACTCTCTAGTACTCATGCTATATCTAGTATTATAGTTCATTAGGCAGATTTTTCTCCTTAGCTCTATCTATAACAGATTGCTTTTGTTTTGATAATCCACCCTTCTCATTCATACAATTCTTTGATGTGCATTACATGGAAAATTAAATATTTGTTGGTTAAATAGGCCGACAGTAGTTGCTTTCACAGTTTAAACAACATTAGTATCCCTCTCACCAGTTCAAATTTCAGTTATTTTGCTATATTTAAAGACAAATTTCGCAGGCTAATTCTGTAGACTCATCACTCTGTGGATTGCATATACATATCATTAGTGACCAATCTCTTCTTTCAAATAGGTGATTGTTGTCTGTGTGAACAGATACACAGTGACCAAAGTGTGGTCACCTTGTTTTCCAGTTATAAACCTATGTGACTGTTTTACAAACCTGGATAATCAAAAGATGAAATTGTCCAGGAAACATGAAAGTGCAGCAAAGACGAAAAGTGATAGTGCTAGAGTGAATCACGCATAAAGTGCACATGGGTTGACTGAAGAAATGACTGACCCTTGGAATACTGACACTACTGCCACTGGAGAGGCTCCAGGTACGCATCCAAGGAGATGACTGGAGCTGGGGTTATTAACATAAACGAGGAAAAAATATAGCTATCCTAGCAAAATTGACATGGAGAAAAACTCACATTTAAGGAACTCACAGATAGGTGATGACATAAGAACCTGAAAGGATTACAATGTTGGTGGATTGTCAAGAGTCCTAAGTTTGGATCCGTTTCCAAGGCATAGAAAACATGCTCACCCCTTACTATACCAGGAGAAGTAAAAAGCACACAGTGTTCAAACTACTCTTAAAAAGACTTTTACAATAAAACACTTTAATTCGAATATACTAAACAAATATTTTCCTGTATTTTAAATTTCCATATACATTTATCACTGGAAGTAAGAGATTTTTTTGACAAAATGTTTTTAAAGGTCACAGAATTTTAAGTTTTTCTGTCAGTTATCAGGATTGCTTTGCACAGTTTGTCTCCAGCTGTTTTCATAGTCCTGTATTACTGTGAAAAGAACTGTACATATATTTCACTTGACTCATTTAATGCTTTTGTTGATACTGAAAGTGTAAAAGCTGCTTAATTCGGTCACATATGTGTTATACTGTGCAACATCTTTTACTTCACATCTGGAGGGTTTGTTTCACTATATCCTTGAATGTATGTGACGTGTGGTGAAATCTGTCAATTGTCTATCCCAGGATGAAAATAACTGAACCAAAGCATTTTGAAGTTGAACACAGGATATCTCAATCAACTAGTTGTTTGCCCAAAAGAGCAAAAAAGCAGCCTTTATTTCCATTTCATATTTTGAATATGGAAATAATTTAACATAGTCTTTTTTCAACAAAGATTTAGTGAGGAATTCAGAAAAGTTTAATGCGAGACTATGCCTTTTGCATAGTGTTGCTTATTCTAAATTGATGGCGATTGGACTACATCTCAAGTCACCGTCTGTGTGTCTACAACATGCTCTTTGTCACTAACATTGGGTCATAAATACTTCAAGAATGAGTAGTGCCCATGTGAGTATACACTGGCAAAGGTCAGGAAGCTGAAAGAACTGATTATCTGCTTTATTTGAACTTCTCTTCAGAAAAGCAGCTTTTGAGGATTAAAAATTCCTGCTTACTGTCATTATAACATGGGATTAATAAGCACTTTGGGTCTCTCACCTACCATACTCTCAGTATGCTATGTGAGGGAATGAACAGTCTCTCTCACACATTTAGTAAGACTACTCATATAATGCTTTTAATTGGTAATGACCTACAAAACGTAAGGTGGAAAAAACATCACAGCTTCTCAAATGACCCCTGTAGGTTAACCAATTGCTTAAGTTTCTGACAAATCATAATCTGTCCCCATGCACCTTTGCTGGGCCCCACGAAACACGGAGGTGGACTATTTTCTTGACTGCTGCCAAGAACACAAGAGTTCTCCCTTCCCCCAGCTCCTGCTGCTTCCTTCCTGGGAGGAGCAGGCTATCAGCATTTCTCATCTTGCCCCCAGCTACCTGTGACTAAGGAAGAGGTCCAGGCAAGTGCGGGTGAGGAGTGAGGGCTCCCTTCTGCTCAGCCTGTACGATGCAACAGAGGAAACTGAAAATATTAGGGCCCTCATCACTGTTCTCCCACCACAGCTTGTGGGGTGATGGTTCCATGTCAGAAGAGGTAAGCCAACAAGCCCCAGTCTGATGTCACACCCGTGGTCCCCCAACTCCACTGAGGACTCAGAGCAGACAAGCTTGGCATCATTCTCACCTCCAGCTCCAGAGCTGTCTTGGAGATTCTGCCTATGGAGAAGCAGGCCATATGACAGGTAGCTTCTAATCTCTTCCCAGAAGAACTGACTTCATTTGCAATGGAGAGTGGAGAAGTTCAAACCTAAGGGTCCTCTCTGGTGACAGGCAGTTGCTTCATGGTCTAGGTCTAAGGACAATACTTTCTACATGGTAGAACTGGCCCGCTTGTCTGCAGGAGAGAACTGCAGAATAAAACAGCTGGGAGAATCCTGTTGGGGTCAGAACAAATCTCAAACATGAACCTCAGAAACTGTCTCCAAAGGAGTCACCATTTGACAGAATTAGTTTATAAAGAAATCGATGCCCCAGAGAATTGTTGAAAACAACAGAATGATTAGCAGGCAATTAGCAGAGTTAAACATAGCAGTCAGCAGGGAAAGAAAGAACTGTACCAATACAGCTCATCCCACAGTCATCCAGGGTGACTGTGGTCAGACCCAAATCTGTCCCTCCCCAATGAGCAACATCAGAGGCTTAACACTATGAGGTAGGGGTAGGGAGTGGAGGGTAGGAGAAATAGACCTCACTAAAATCTAATCACTGGAAAATAAATAACAAAAACAAGTCTTAGAGGCAATGCCAGTACCTAACACCGATAACAATATATTATCTAAAATGTCCAGTTTCAAAAAATTATTGCAAGCCATATGAAGAAACAGCAAAGTATGACCATATAATGAAGAAAAGAAGGCAACAGAAACTGCTTGTGAGAGTAACCAGATATCATACTTAATAACAAAATAATATAGCCATTATACAAATACGTTCACAGAACTAAAGGAAACAGTGATTAAAGAAGTAAATGAAGGTGGGATGACAATGTGACATCAAATAGAGAATGTTAAAACAAAGTACAACACCGAACCAAATGGAAATTCTGGGATTGAAAAGTACCTAACTGAAATAAAGCATTTACCAGAGTGGCTCAAAGTGCATTTGAGGTAGTAAAAAACTTGAAAATAGATTGATAGACGGTATGCAAGATGAAGAACAGAGAAAAAATAATGCAAATCAATAGAAAAATGAACAGAATCTCAGAAAATGTGAGAGATGATCAAATACATTAATATAGACATAATAGGAGTATCAGAAGGGGAGTAGAATAAATATTCATAGAAACAATGGTTGAAACATTATGTAAAATCATAATGAAAAAATATAAATATTTATAAAGCAAATGCTTACAAACTCTCAAGCAGAACTGTGCTCCTCACCCACTGTGAGGCAACCAGTGTTACAGTTTGGTGTGCATTCTTTCATACTTTCCACTATACTCATGCAAAAATAAGCAAATATACATATATTTAGTTGTTTTATATATAAAATAGATAAATAATATTTCATTGTTTGGATGCATCATAATTTATTTAGCTATTTCCCTGCTAGATTTTTAACAACTATAATTGTTTATCTAACGGACATTGTTGTGTTAAAAATTTATTCTCAGCCACATTCTGCCGTATGTTTGAAGACCACAGCAAGACTTGCATTGGAACAGGTTTAACAGACTTCACTGCCATTTGTAGGTCATGGACCAGCCCAATTTGAATATATATGTGTGTAGGATTATAGTAAGAAAGTAAGAAGCATGAAAAAGATTTAAGTTTTTCAGTATGTCATTTGGTTCAGCCTGATGGTCTATATATCAAGTGTGATATTGGAAGAGTTTTAGACTTTGATTATATGACTCAGAAAAATAGACTTTGGATTTTGAAGTCTGGGGTTGACTTCTAACTTAGACACTTTTCAGTTAACCTTGGCCAGAACATAGTGCTAGGTAGTAACCAATCACAAAATTTCAGTAGCATACAACTGTAAGGACTAGTTTAGGTCATGTGTCAGCGGGGCAGCCTGTGTGTTTGTTGAATGGGGGATAGATTGATCTAGACATGGCTCAGTGGCGATGGCTCTGTTTTATGTGTCTTTTTGGGACCAGGAGGCTAGACTGGTGGTAGCAGAGGGCCAAGAGAGCAAGTCCAACTGCAAAAGCACATTCTAAGCCTCTGTTTGCATCTCATCTGCTAACATCCCATCAGCGGAAACGAGTCACACAGCTAAACCCAAAGTTAAAAGGCCACTGCAAATTTACATGGCAAAGAGGATAGACCGATGATTTTATTACTAGGGAGGGAGTAAAGGTTTGGAACCATATCACAGTCTATTGTAGTCAACTACTACCAAGTTATTTTGTGTTATGTGAAAGAAGGAGATGATACTAACTACCTTGTAATTTTTTCGTGAGGGTTAATTGCAATATTTTATGTAAATTCCTTGATGTTATACATAATCAATGGCTATCAGTTTTATTCCTTTACAAAAGGTGTACTGGATATTATAATTTTTTTATGTTTCCCATCTTACATGATGCTGGCCAAACTGATATACTTTTAAAAGTATGAAATAATTTTAAAAATCTTTTCCTAACACACTAGTAAGATAATGGATTTTTTCCTTTTATGTTCCACTTGCAAAAATATTTTTGCATAGTTGATTCCAGAGCATATGGCCATTTTAAATTTATGGCAATTTAAAATTTTCTTCTATCAAAGTATTATCTTAAGTTTCTACACTGCTTTTCCCTAGATCCCTTCTTGTGGTCGTATGATAGTTTATCATTTGTTGGACCATAATTAGGCAAACTATTTCATGGAGAGGTTTCAAGGCCTCCGGTCTGAGCATCCCTTACCTAAGCTGGTGTCCTATTGGTTAGGGAGCGTTGGCACCTGCTGAGTGATTGTGGCAAGGATCTTAGGGTGCAGGGGCTCTCAAGCACCTATAAATCCTCTCTTCCCTGAGAAGACAAGCTAGCAAACTGGAAAAGCAGTAAAGTCCTCCATGTTATATTAGTGTGACTGCTGCCCGTGGGAGGAAAAACAAAGCCATCTGCAGGTGCTGTCCGTGTAAATAACTCATGACACCAGGTGCCAACCCCACTGAGTTGATTTTGTGGTCTAGAATATTTTGGCCAGATATAAGATTGCATCTCAGGTAGTGTGATGCCTCCAGCTTTGTTCATTTTGCTTAGGATTGCCTTGGCTGTTCAGGCGATTTTTTGGTTCCATATGAATTTTAAAATAGTTCTCTATGGTTCTGTGAAGAATGTCAATTGTTGTTTAATGGGAATAGCACTGAATCTATAAATTGTTTTGGGAAGTATGATCATTTTAATGACACTGATTTGTCCTATCCATGAGCATGGAGT
>CAUYLG010005647.1:0-39592 GCA_963573385.1 Cacajao melanocephalus | reverse complement strand
TTCACTCTAATGACTGTTTCTTTTGCTGTGCAGAAGCTGTGGAGTTTGATTAGGTCCCATTTGTCTATTTTGGCTTTTGTTGCCAATGCTTTTGGTGTTTTGGTCACGAAGTCCTTGCCTATACCTATGTCCAGAATGGTTTTGCCTAGGTTTTCTTCTAGGGTTTTTATGGTGTTAGGTCTTATGTTGAAGTCTTTAATCCATCTGGGAGTTAATTTTAGTGTAAGGTGTCAGGAAGGGGTCCAGTTTCTGCTTTCTGCACATGGCTGCCAGTTTTCCCAAGACCATTTATTAAACAGGGAGTCCTTTCCCCATTGCTTGTTTTTGTCAGGTTTGTCAAAGATCAGATAGATGGTTGTAGATGTGTGGTGTTGCCTCCGAGGCCTCTGTTCTGTTCCATTGGTCTATATCTCTGTTTTGGTACCAGTACCACGCTGTTTTGATTACTGTAGCCTTGTAGTATAGTTTGAAGTCTGGTAGTGTGATGCCTCCCGCTTTGTTCTTTTTGCTTAGAATTGACTTGGCTATATGGGCTCTCTTTTGGTTCCATATGAAGTTTAAGGTGGGTTTTTCCAGTTCTGTGAAGGTCATTGGTAGCTTGATGGGGATAGCGTTGAATCTGTAAATTACTTAGGAATACAACTAACAAGGAATGTAAAGGACCTCTTCAAGGAGAACTAAAAACCACTGCTCAACGAAATAAGAGAGGACACAAATAGATGGAGAAACAGTCCATGTTCATGGTTAGGAAGAATCAATATCGTGAAAATGGCCATACTGCCTAGCTAATGTTTTAAAAAAATTTTGTAGAGACAGAGGTCTCCCTCTGTTGCCCAGGCTGGTCTGGAACTCCTGGCCTCAGGCGATCCTTCCACCTCAGACTCCCAAAGTGCTAGGATTACAAGCGTAAGCCACTGCACCTGGCCATTGGGCCAATTTTAAATGTCTCTGGCAGGGCTCTCCCCCATATTGCCCACTTCTGGTCCAATAGAAAAAGCTCACTTATCCTTGCACCTTCCCCTCCTCCTTGATGGGATGTGTGGCAATTCCCATCTTTAAATGAGATTAAGAGAGATCAACTGACTTTAATACAATTAATTCAATTTGACAAGCATGTATTGTGTACTGTGTTCTGAATGCTTTTGTGAGGTGCTGAGGCTACAAAGCCAAATGAGGCAAGGCCTGGCTACGGTGAACGCTGCAGGGAAGGAAAGGCTTTTCTGGAATTACAGAGGTCGCAGAAGTTGTGCTTTCTCCGACTGGCATCAATTACTGACTTTCGGTCAGCCGAATATTCCCGATGGGCTGGTTTCTATAAAATCCCTAGGGGGAATCCCAGGGTTTAGATTCTGAGGGAAGGGAAGAGAGGAAATTGGCAAAAGATACTGCTTGAAAAGGCTGTTTTTCAGTCTTTCCAAATCAGGTACAAAATAATGAACTGACACAGAACACTTTCTGTTTGTTAATTGTTCAGTTTTCCCAAGCACAGAGAAGAGAGTGAGAGAATGGCAACCTTTGCCACAAGATTGGAGGCGGATTTGTTTACCAGATCAAAGCCTGTGGGTAATGGAAACCTCAGGGGTACAGAGGGTGGTGCCATGGAGCGGGGCCTACAGAGTCTACTTAGCTGAATTCTGTATATTCTGGAGCTTGAACTGTACCACTTTGAAATGCCAGCTCTCTTTAGATCAGTCACAGGGGGATACCCAGGTTGCTGGAATTGCTCAGGAATTCTAAGATGTTTATAGAGTAAAGCTACTGGGTCTGGATCACATTCCTTTCGGATACTGTAGACATCTGTGACTTAAGGGAAAAGTGACAAGGTCTTGGTTCCTCTAACCTGGGAGTAGCTAATTTTGAAATCATTAACATTTCCTGGTGTTAAACTTTCTGGAAGACTCTTTAGGTATCTAATGATTTCTAAGGAAATACAGAATCTATACTATAATGATTTTACTGGAAACCAAAGGAAATATATTACTTGTAAATGTAGAGCAAGAGGGAAGGAAAGAAGCACCACAAATCAACATGCTCATCACTTCCAATGAGGGAGACTGGGTGAGAAGGGAGCTAGGAAAACCTTTACTTTAAGTGTATTGTTCGAATTTTTCTTTATACTGAATCTGTACTAATGTGTTTCTTCTACAATAGCAACATTTGTTGAATGTTTCTAGAAAAAAAAATCCTTTCCATAATATGTATTAAAAGTGGTTCTTGAGTTCAATTATTTCCAATTATGGGAATCTCATTACTCTTTTCAAAAGAACAACTTAGCATAATGCCATGTCTTGAAAATAAGTGATTCAAATGACAAGATAGTTTGGGATTGGAATTCCCTTCTGCAGAGGTTGTTTGCGCTGGGAATGGACCCATAATACTTCGCAAACAGTGGTGGTATGATTTCTGACTTCTGAGGGCCCAGAGACCAAGCAGCCCCCAGTGCATGCCTGGCACTGTTATTAATATATCTGTCATCTTTGTTTGCTCTACAAATGTTAACTGGTTCACCTTCGAGTGGTATAAAGAAGTTCTTTGCAGCAGTTGGAACCTGAGAAATATATAGAGGCTAAGGGGGCTTTTTTCTTTTCTTTTTCTTTTTCTTTTTCTTTTTTTTTTTTTTTGAGACAGAGTCTTGTTCCATCGCCCAGACTGGAGTGCAGTGGCATGATCTCTGCTCACTGCAACCTCTTCCTCCTGGGTTCAAGCGATTCTCCTGCCTCAGCCTCCCAAAGTGCTGGGATTACAGGTATGAGCCACCACACCTGGCCAAGGGTTATTTTTTTTTTCACTGTGATTTTTGTGTGTGTTGATTTAGCAGTTGGTGAAATAGTGAGGGACTGGAAGACAAGAATTCTGTTCTGTCACCAGCAGGATATCCTTTATGCTTTGTGTTCAGGGACACCACTTCTTGGCCATGTGTGGGGTGTGGACATCTCTGGTAAGGCTGGGAGTCCCTGTGTTAGGGGGTTGGAAGTAGGGAGTCCTGTCTGCTGAGTCCACAGGGAGTAAAGGCTGTCACAAAACCCTTTTCCCATCTACATGAGAATTTTACCTTCGATTAACTTCTCTGTCTCCCCTGGAAACCTGACAAAGGTAGTATGTCGACTGTATTATTAGATATAGTAACTTATGTGAAAAATGACTCCTTACTGGTAAATTGCACCTGGCCTGGAAGAATGAAATACCTAACAGGAAGCCATAGCTTTGGGCTTGCCCGAGAGCAGTGACTCTTGACACACGGTGTGTCCCTTCAGGTGATGCTGACAGCTATTGTGGAGTTGTTACAAGACATACTGGCTCCTGTGGGGCATGAGGCTCTGGGGCCAGGGAGGACCCTGCATGTGCTTGATGTGGTCTCATTTTCTTGTACGAGAACCCTAGGAAACCAAAGAGGCCATCTCTTGCTGTATGGATGGCTGCATAGATTACTTCTGAGGAAAACAAACGCTGATGCTTCACTGCTAGCAAATAGACTATCCTGGCTTATATCCTGATACCAAGTGTGGCTGACTGTAGTCTCGTACGTCTGAATATGTAGTTGAGTCTAAGAAGCCCCTCGATGGGTTTTGCAAATCCACTCTGCAGCCATTTCCTAAGAAATGTCCCTTCCAGAGGCTTGTTGGGAGCCAGACATGGGCCCATTTTCCTTCTTGTAGAACCCACAAATCTCTCCACTTTCTGGTCTATAGGGAAACTCTTCTGAATGTCTTCTTGAAGCCTTTTTGATATTCTTATTTTCCCTCCTGCTCTTAACACAATCTCTTTGGTGAGTATAGTCCTTCAATAAGAGTAGAGGGGCCATTGTCTTCAAGTATCTTTGCCTTCTGCTCTGCAAAAACTACTGAGACAAGGAAATACTAAAGTTACCTGTTGGGAAAGGTGGGCAGTGGGGAATAGAAAATAAAACTCAAATTAATACATAAGAAATCATGCCATCATACTTGTTAACATTAATAATAAAAATCCCTTACCTTGGTCGGATGTGGTGGCTCATGCCTGTAATTCCGGCACTTTGGGAGGCTGAGGTAGGCAGATCATGAGGTCAGGAGATCAAGACCATCTTGGCCAACATGGTGAAACCTCGTTTCTACTAAAATACCAAAAATTAGCTGGGTGTGGTGGCACATGCCTGTAATCCCAGCTACTCGGGAGGCTGAGGCAAGGGAATTGCTTGAACCCAGGAGGTGAAGGTTGCAGTGAGCCGAGATCATGCCACTGTACTCCAGCCTGGTGACAGAGAGAGACTTCCATCTCAAAAAAAAAAAATCCCTTACATTTATACAGGGCTTGATTCTTTGCAAAGCATTTTCACAGCCTGCCTCTCATTTCAGCCTGGCAGTGCCTTGTAAGGGAAGCAGGCAGTGATGTGCTAAGCACTGAAAAGGGAGAGGAAAGCCCTAGTTTGTGCCAGTTTCATGCTACCAATGATTTAACAACTCTGAATTTCCAGATAGTTAACCATTGGCTTAGGGGAGCTGGTACAAGTGGACTCCAGCACACCTTTGGAAATAGGACAGGTGTAATCATCCTGATTGGAAGGCAAGCAAAGTGAAGCTTAGAAATTTTGCCCAGGGTCACAGTTAGTAAGAGGCAAATCTAGGAACTTGAACGTATACCTGCTATTGCATGCTTTTTCTTGCTGAATTAAGTCTATCCTTCATGCCATGTGGAATAGTAAAAACAAAATCTGTTAACCACTAAGAAGAAACGCCTACAACTCCCTTCTAATGTCTGTATTATCATCAGTCTTCCTTTTCTCCTCTTTCCCTTTTAAGAAAAGATTCTGTCAATGGGCAGAATCCTGTCCCCTCCCCACCCATCTGGGTCCTTACTCCACAAATCAACTTCTCCCTCCTGTATCCTGGAATCATCCCTCTCTAACCCATGACTAGCACTTCCTCCCTAACCTATGACTCCCCTTGCAGTTTCTTTAAACTGACCTCCTGCCTCTGACTTGCTCACCATCTAATTCTGGCCACCATGCTTCTTGACAAAGTCAAGCCGCATGCTGTCTCTATTTCGGCACTTTCCACTCTTGCCTCAGGCCACTGTCATTTGATTCACACCCCACTAAGGCCCCAGATCTGCCCTCTCAAAAGGCAACTGTGTCCCCCTCATGGCCAAATCCCCGCCTTATCTCAGCCTTCCTCTAGCTTATTCTTTCTTTCGCACTTGACACCACTGATGACATCCTTCCTGAAATGCATTTCTCACTTGGTTTCCCTGCTCAGTGGTGGGTGCTGGATCCGTGGGTTCTCACCCTGTCTTTCTGAGTGATGCTTCTCTTACTGAGACTCTCATGAGCATCCAGACAGAGGCTGGGCCCGTGTTTGATTACTCAGTCATTGACTCTGTCACCCTCTCTCTTCCATTTCCCTCTACTGCTTACATCAAATATGATACTTGGCAAAGCTGACATGGCCACCTTTAAATCAGTCATTATGTTCATTTTAATTTTTATTTTGAGATGGAGTTTTGCTCTCGTAGCCCAGGCTGGAATACAGTGGCACGATCTAGGCTCACTGCAACTTCCGCCTCCTGGGGTCACGCGACTCTCCTTCCTCAACCTCCCAAGTAGCTGGGACTACAGGCATGTGCCACCATGCCCAGCTACTTTTTGTATTTTTAATAGAGACAGAGTTTCACCATGTTGGCCAGGAAGGTCTTGATCTCTTGACCTCGTGATCCACTCACCTCGGCCTCCCAAAGTGCTAGAATTACGGGCATCAGCCACTGTGCCCAGCTTTAATTTTAATTCATCTGTCCCCTGACTCTGTGAAGAAGCTGTCACCTTGCAGCACTCACCAGATAGCACATGAAAGGGACACACCAAGAGATAGCCTCTGTTGGTAGAAGTCCACAACAGGTAGAGATGACTGACCTGGTACCTTGGCTCACATCTCTTGAGTCTCCTGGCCCCTGACTTTACTATTCTCATATACTTTTGTTTACTCCTTTGGATTTTTTAGCCTGGCATGCTGCAAAGAGCATAGACTTTGTGATGAGAAGGATCTGGATTTGAATTCTGGTTCTGTTACTTCCTAGCATTGTGGCTTTAGGTATGCCATGTAAACCTTCTGAATCTGTGTTGTCACCTGAAAACTATATCCTGTTTGCAAGTAGACTATGGGCTGTGAGTGAGATATTGTATGATAAAGGTCCAGCATGGCTATCACTTGACAAATGGCAGCTGTTGTCATTATTTTTGGTCTTCTGCCCTTCTTTCCAGTTTGTCATTGGTACCTCCTCACAATGACTAGTTATCAGTCCTGGCCAGTGACATTTCAACTACTGACACTTGGGTAACACTGCTCCCGGCTGGATCTAGGACACTTCTATCTGGGGCACCTGTCCTACAAACGGCATTCTTGTTGAGACCCTAGTCTTTTGCTCTTTGGCCTCTATTCTAGTCTCAAAATGAACATATATTGAAGAGCATTTTTCACACTGGTTTAACCTCAAAGCTTTGCCAGTAGTTTAGGACCTAGTGAGGCCACCTTTTGGTTTAGAATTTTTAAGTAATTTAATGTCAATCTGAATGCTTTCCTTTTAAGTGATATTTATTTGCGTGCATGTATGTATTCATTCAAGTTGGTTCACTTTTTTCTTGACTGTTTTTTGGCCTTTTGAGATCTTCGAGAAACTGTCATTTCTTGGTTTGGAAAGAATTACCTATCTCTTTTGAGTTCTAAACAAGTAAGTTTCTAGAAGTCAATTACATTTAACTCAAAGAATATTTTGTATTGTTTTATTTATTTATTTGTTATTTTGCTTTATTATTATTTTTTGAGACAGAATCTCACTCTGTTGGCCAGGCTGAAGTGCAGTGACATGATCTCGGCTCACTACAACCTCTGCCCCCCAGGTTCAAGCAATTCTCCTGCCTCAGCCTCTCTAGTAGCTGGGATTACAGGCATATGCTACCACGCCTGGCTAATTTTTGTATTTTTTAGTAAAGATAGGGGTTTTGCCATGTTGGCCTGGACGGTCTCAAACTACTGACCTTAAGTGATCCACCTGCCTTGACCTCCCAAAGTGCTGGGCTTACAGGCATGAGCTGTCGCATCCAGCCTATTGTTTTATTTAAAAATACATTCCTCAATGCTGATTACTGAAAACATAGTTATGGTAGCCTCTCTTTGGGGAACAAATCAAATATAGAGTTTCTGTCCTTACCGGTACTATCTGAAGTTCTGTCTGTTTGTTCATTTGTTTACACAGTAGACACTTGAACAACACAGTTTTGATCTGCACGTGTTCACTTGTATGTGGATTTTTTTTCAATCAAACACACAAAAAAATACAGTATTCATGAGATGTGAAACCCAGTTATGCAGAGGACTGACTTTTTGTATCTGTGAGTTTCAAATGGTGGACTGCAGGACTTGAGTATGAGTGGGTGTGGGTATCCCTGGGGGTCTTGGAATGAATCTCCTGCATTACCAAGGGACAATAGTACTTATACTCTACTCAGAACTATAAAAGTTGTGACAGGCTGGGCGCAGTGGCTCATGCCTGTAATCCCAGCACTGTGGAGGCTGAGGCAGGCAGATCATGAGGTCAGGAGATCGAGACCATCCTGGCCAACATGGTGAAACCTCATCTCTACTAAAAATACAAAAATTAGCTGGCATGGTGGCGCATGCCTGTAGTCCCAGCTACTCAGGAAGCTGAGGCAGAAGAATCGCTTGAACCAGGGAGTTGGAGTTTGCAGTGAGCCGAGATTATGCCACTGCACTCCAGCCTGGTGACAGAGTGAGCCTCAGTCTCAAAAACAAAAAAAAAGTTGTGACAATGCTTCAGGTGTGATCATTATCATGTATTTCAGAAAGGACTGACAAGTTTTAAAATCTTTTTATTATTATTTCAAGAATAACATATACTCAAATTCAAGCAATACAGAATCTGTTTGAAACAGGATCTCACTCTGTCGCCCAGACTGAGTGCAGTGGCATGATCTTGGCTCATTGCAACCTCCGCCTCCCGGGCTCAAGCAATTATCCTGCCTCAGTTTCAGTAGTCGCTGGGATTACAGGCACACACCACTACAGCCCGGCTAATTTTTGTGAGACGAGGTTTCACAATGTTGGCGAGGCTGGTGTTGAACTTCAGACCTCAAACGATCCACCTGCCTCGGGCTCCCAAAGTGCTGGGATCACAGGCGTGAGCCACTGCACCCGGCCCAGAATCTTTAAGATATGACACTTAACAGTTATATAGCCCTCAGGTGATCTTTCCGTGCATATACTAACAAATGTATGTGTGAAAAATATATATGTTTGTGTATGTGTGTGTATTCACATACTTAGGGTTCTGTAAAGATTTTCACACTAAGAGTGGACTGTCACTTTTGTGTCCATAAGTAAAATTTTAATCAACTGAATAATAATGCCATTGAACAGAGGTGAAATTTTAAGTTCATTCATTCATTTTCATTCCTTCCAACCACAGAACTTTTGGTTCTAGTATTTCTCAGAAAGAAAGGGCTTATTTAATTAGAAGGATTTGTGTGCTTAAGTGAAAACAGCATGACATCGTGGAGAAAGCACGGTACTAGAAGCAAAAGATCTTGAGTTCTAGAGTTTTTGTCTTGGAAAAATCACCAGTGTCACTGGGCCTTTGCAACTTCTTTAAGGTGGGGATAGTAATATCTGCCTGCCTAAGTCAAATGTTCTTGTGAGAGTTACATACAATAAAACCTATGCATGCACTTTGGAAACTATCAGTTCTGCAAATAAGTGTCATTTAAATATGTCAATGAGTTTATTGAGGGATTGGGAATAAGTTGGCACTTTGCACTAATATAGAGATCTCTGATTATACTAGATGTAGGAGATTTAATGGCCATTAGTTCTTTGTTATACTTCCCATTGAGAGATGATGTATAATTCCTTTCACCTTGACTTTTAACCAATAGAATGCAACTTGGACTCTCAAAGCTAGATCAGGGCTGGGCGTGATGACTCACACCTGTAATCCCAGCACTTGGGAGGATGAGGTGGGCAGATCATCTGAGGTTGGGAGTTTAAGACCAGCCTGACCAATATGGAGAAACCCTGTCTCCACTAAAAATACAAAATGAGCCAGGCATGGTGGCACATGCCTGTAATCCCAGCTATTTAGGAGGCTGAGGCAGGAGAATGGCTTGAACCTGGGAGGCAGAGGTTGCGATGAGCCAAGATTGTGCCATTGCACTCCAGCCAGGAAGACTAAACTCTGTCTCAAAAAAAAAAAAAAAAAAAAGCTAGATCATAAAAAGCCTATAGCTTCTGCCTGGTCTCTTGAAAAACTTGCTCAAGGTGATTCAACCACTGTGTGAAAACACCAAGTACTCTGAGATCACCATGCAGTGAGGAAGCCTATGCTAGCTGCAATTCAGAAGTTACCTGTCCAGGACCAGCTCCTCCAGTCACTCAGGTTGGGTTCCAGACCTATGAATGAAGAAGAAACCTTGGATGGTCCAGCTTTAGCACCTATGACATTGTGAAGAGCTATCTTGGCTTTTGTACCATATTTCAGATGAAGGACTTATACTTAATATGTGTAAGGAATTCTTACAGCTCAATATTGATAAGACAAAATCCAATTTAAAATGGCAAAAGATTTGAACTAACAGTTCAGAAAAGATATATTAATGAGCAATAAATACATGAAAAAATGCTCAGTATCATTAGTCATCAGAGGAATGCAAATTAAAACCACAAAGACATACCTCTTTATACTTATTTCATTAGTTAAAATTATAAAGACTGATTATGTCAATGCTGGCAAAAATATAGAACTCCCACACCCTACTGGTAGAAATGTAAAATGATACAAGACTTTGGCAGTTTACTTAAAAATTAAATATACGTCTACTATAGGAATTAGCCACTTCACTCCTAGGTATTTATTCAAAAGAAATGAAAACATATGTTCATATGAAAACTTGCACATAAGTGCAGCAGCTTGACTTTTAATATCCCAAAGTTGAAACAACTCCAATGTCCACCAGCAGATGAATGGATAAACAACTGTGATATATTCATACAATGGAATGCTACTCAGCATCTGAAAGGAATGAACTATTGATACACACAACATGGTTGAGTCTCAGAATAGTTATGCTGAGTGAAAGAAGCCAGACAAAAAGAGTACATACTGTGTAACTTTATGTATATACAATTCTAGAGAATGAAAAAGAATCTATGGTGATAGAAAAATGGGTCAGTGATTATCTAGGGACAGGGTAGAAGAAGGGTGGATTGCCAAGGGGCACAAGAAAACTTTCAGAGGTAATTTAAATTTTTATCTTTATTGTAGTTATGGTTTCATGGTGTATATATGTGGCAGACAAAATCTATAGTGACACAATGATCTCTGCCTCCTGGTGTTCACCCCTTTGGGTAATCCCCCCTTTTTGAGTATAGGAACTGTGATTGGCTTCTAACCAATGCAATATAGCAAAAGTGATGAACTGTTACTGTTTTAATTATATCACAGTATTTAAAACTCCATCTTAGTGAACTGCATTTAGAGACTTCCCGTATGTGCTTGAAGAAATGACCATGTTAGAAAAACTCAGAAAGTAAGGGGGGTGGCCTCTAAGAACTGTGGGTGGCCTCTAAACCCTAAGAGTGACCTCCAGCCCACAGCTAGCAAGAAGTCAGCGCCTTCAATCATACAGTCACGAGGAAATGAATTCTGCCAGCGTGAATGACTTGGAAGCATATTCTTCTTCATTCAGCCACCAGATGAGAATGCAGCCCAGCAAACATCTTGATTGCTGCCTTGTGAGATTCCGGGCAGAAGCCCCAGTCAGGCGGTGCCTGAATTCCTGACCACAACACTGTGAGGTGAGATGATAATTGTTGTTATTTTAAGCCACTGTGTTTGTGGTAAATTGTTATACGGCAATGGAAAATCAATATAACACAGACATCAAAACAGATCGAATTGCATACTTCACGTCCGTGCAGATTATTGTACTTCAACTATGTATCAATAAAGCTGCACAAAAAAAGTGGGTCAAGGGAAGTGAAATCTGGGCAGAGGCCCCAGGACATGGCCCCCAGGGCAGTAGGTTGGAGAGAATTGAAAAGAGTGAGAAATAAAAAGGCCGGGAAAACAAGAAGGAAGTTGATAGGGAGCAACCTAGAATTGGGCACGACTCTTCCAAAAGGTTTTTTTTTCTCTCATTTCAGTGCCTTTGTGCAAGGAAGCAAGATAGGAATGCATAATTGTCATTCTTTTGGTCGTCCAGCATGTAAAACTCCTCACTGTTAGACAAATCATCCCGTTGTATTGAGTCCTGCTTCCCAGTATGGAAGCTGAAAAGTGGTCACATTTTCCTCCTCCAGTCCCCTGGAGGCTAGGGTGCAGACACATGGTCAAGGCTTAGCAATCAGATATGCTTCCTCAAGTCTTTGAATCCTGAGCTGGTAATGTAAACATATGACTGTTTAGAATTTGTTCATGGTTGTGGCATTTGGAGACTGAGGCTGCAGGGCGGCAGGGCGCCTTCACCATCTGCTCCAGAGATGATATGTCTTTGGCCGTGTTTCCTGATGGCTATCCTTGACTTCTGGCCATTTTCCCAGCCTGATTCTCCAGTCTTCCAGATTATTCTTTGAGTCACCTGGTACCTTTCCAATAAGTTCTTATTCTCGGGTCACTTTCTGTAGTTTGCAGTCAAGAACCCTCACTCACTTAAGAAAAAGCCTTCTGGAATATTAGCAAGAGAAGGTCACGTGTGCAACTTCCTTTCTGACTAGGAATTTATCTTTTTACAGGACCTTTTTAATGTGTGTTATCTAGTCAAAAGAACTGGAATGAAGAAGCCTGCATAGGTGTCAGCTGGTGTACAGGAATTTTCTCTGTTTAATACTGTTAATTTTTTTGCACTTTGGAAAAGAAGAACAGGAGTTATTCTCACATCTTTGTTATTCAAGTAGAAAGTATATTTTTAGCTAATCATATATTTCAAAACCTCTTATTTTGGTCAAAACCATCTAGCTTGATTTAAGTGCCTTACTTATTAATTTTTGTTCATGTTTCCAGAATAAGATGCAGCAGCTGAAGATCAGTAATGGGCCCCTCAAACTCTGCATGAATCATATAAAGAAGTCAATGAGGCTGGGTGAAGTGGCTCATGCCTGTAATCCCAGCACTTTGCGAGGCTGAGGTGGGCAGACCACTTGAGGTCAGGAGTTCAAGACCAGCCTGGCCAACATGGTGAAACCCCATCTTTACTAGAAATACAATTAGCCGGGTGTGGTGGCACATGCTTGCAATCCCAGCTATTCAGGAGGCTGAGATAGGAAACTCGCTTGAACCTGGGAGGCAGAGGTTGCACTGACACAAGATTATACCACTGCACTCCAGCATGGGTGACAAGAATGAAACTCCATCACAAAAAAAAAAAAAAGTCAATGAGAGATAAGCCTCCTGATTCCAGAGGAGAAGAATGACTAAAAAGTTAGGGGCATTAGGACAGAAGAGGATGCCATGGCAGGAGTGAAGAGAACATAGACTGTGCTATAAAACAGGGTTTTCCAAACCCCAGGCCACAAAACCATACTGGTCTGTGGCCTGTTAGGAACTGGGCCACCCAGCAGGAGGTGAGCAGCAGATGAGTCAGCATTACTGCCTGAGCTCTGCCTCCTGTCAGATCTGTGATAGCATTGGAGTCTTATAGGACTGCAGACCCTATTATGAACTGTGCATGGGAGGGGTCTAGGTTTTGCACTCCTTATGAGAATCTAACTAGTGCCTGATGATCTGAGGTGGAACGGTTTCATCCCAAAACTATTCCCCCATCCCCAGCTGTGGAAAAATAGTCTTCCATAAAACTGGTCCCTGGTGCCAAAAAGGTTGGGAACGGGATGGCTACTGTAAAAGACATGCACTCTGGATACAGCTGCACTGCCTCTGTCCCCATCATATGCATGCTGTTCAGATGAGACCCACTTCTACTAGACGCAGATGAGTCGAAGGTGGCCAGCTCAGTTCATTGTGGTCCAGGAGTCAGAACTGATATGCTGTCATCATACCCACCCAGACCACAAAGTCTTGGTCCAGAGGTGTGGGAATGAGCACTGGTTACAGCTTCCTCTCTTTACAACATCCAAACAAATTTACCTCCTTAACTTTCTTAAAAAAAGTTATTGTGGCCGGTGTGGTGACTCATGCCTGTAATCCATTTTGGGAGGCTGAGGTGGGCAGATTGCCAGAGGTCAGGAGTTTGAGACCAGCCTGGCCAACGTGATAAACCCCGTCTCTGCTAAAAATACAAAAATTAGCCAGGTGTGGTGATGGGTGCCTGTAATCCCAGCTACTTGGGAGGCTGAGGCACAAGAATCACTTAAACCTGGGAGGTGGAGGTTGCAGTGAGCCAAGATCATGCCACTACACTTCAGCCTGGGCAGTAGAGTGAAACTCAGTCTAAAAAAAAAAAATCATTGTGTAATATTTACTATATACTAAAAGACATGTGGAACATATATGTAAGTGAGGAAGTGCCATGACAAAATAGACACCTGCAATCCCATGACCCAAACTAAGAACTAGAAAATCACCAGTAGCAGGACATTTACCCTTTTTTTTCTTTTTTAAAATTTCTAGTGTGGAGTAATTAGTTCAGTCAAAGTATATCTATAGCCTTGGATTGATTCAAATAGACAGTAAATAGACCATAAATAAGCATCCCTCACAGATGGCTGTCTAGTCCTTAATTAAACAGTTTCAATGACAGGATATTCACTACCTCATAATGCAGGTGATGCCATTATTGGACAGCCCCTATCATTAGAAGGGTCTTCCGTATATTGAACTGAAATCCTGAAACTTCCATTCATGATTCTTAACTTTACTTTTGAGAGACACTGTGGCTCAGATACAGGCTCTGCAGCGGAATAGATCTGAGTTGAAATTTCAGCTCACTTACTGTGATCTTGGACAACTTACTCAACTAACTTCTTTTTACCTCAGTTTTATCTTCTGTAAAATGGGAAGAAGAATAATACGTGGGGCAAGTGAGACCAGACCACACGTGCTGGTCCAGGTTTCAGGATTGGTGAGAATGAAGACTTGGATTTGGCTTAACTTACTTTAGCTTTCTCTAGGGGTGCAGTGGCCTGAGCCTACAGTCCCAGCTACTTAGGAGGCTGAGGTGGGAGGATTGCTTGAGGTTAGGAGTTCCAGACCAGCTTGGGCAAGATAGTGAGAGCACATCTCTAAAAAGAAAAAAGAAAGAAAGAAAATTACTTTAGCTTTTGTGTATTGTCTGAATCAGGAACATGATCAGTTGTCATTTACAGAAACTTATAAAATTTACAGTGACTTATAAAAGATAGAGGTTTAGGGGTTTTTTGTTTGTTTGTTTTGGATTGGTTTTTAGAGAATCAGCCTGACTTTGTTGTCCACAAAACTACTCTTAAACTCCTGGAGTCCAGAGATCCTGCTTCAGCCTCTTGAGTAGCTGGGACTACAGGTACATGCACACCACTGTGCAACTCTAGGATTTTTTTTTTTCCCCTAGGGAAAGAGATCCAGAGATGATATCTTTCTGATCTACCAGTTTTAGTCCTTGGTTTCTGTGGCCCAAGATGGCTCCTGAGCCACTACTTCAGTGTTCTCAACAGGAAACTGAAGGAGAATGGACAGAAAGAGTGTGTGCTAGATCCTGTCTTCCTTTCAAGCAGGTTTCTTAGAAATCCTGTAAGCCAAGGTCCCGAGTTTTTTGGGTATGTACTGTGAAAAAGTACCTGCTTGTAACTGTTGCATCTTGAGTTCTGATTGTTTCAAAAAGTTCCAGGAAGAAGCTCAGCCCGGGAAGAACAAAAACTGGTTGGATCTAGAGATGCCTGAGTTGGAGATGAGCTTTAGTGAAGTCTCTTCATTACCAAACCAAAAACCCTGCCCAGGGAGAGCTTATTCACCATTTTCTATATGAGTGATGTATGCAGAAGCATGATAAGTGACTGTGTTGCCCTTACCCTACCTCTGCATACAAAGACTCACCTAACCAGTCCAACAAAAGCCCTATTTTCACCAGTGTTTGGGAAGGCACTGCTTTGGGGGACTATCCCTGGTATCTTCCTTACTTGTTCTAAGTAATAAAATCCCCTTGTTAAATCCTCCTTGGTTATGGTCATCGGACTGTCGCCTGCAAAGTTATTGAACCCATCTGTTGTGTGAGTAACAATCCCATTTAACAATGTACACTCGGGCCAGGCGCAGTGGCTCACTCATATAATCCCAGCACTTTGGGAGGCCGAGGCGGGCGGATTACCTGAGGTTAGAAGTTTGAGACCAGCCTGGCTAACATGGTGAAACCACATCTCTGCTAAAAATACAAAAATTAGCCGGGCGTGGTGGCAAGTGCCTGTAATCCCAGCTACTCGGGAGGCTGAAGCAGGGAGAATCGCTTGAATCCTGGAGATAGAGGTTGCAGTAAGCTGAGATCGTGCCATTGCACTCCAGCCTGGGCGACAGAGTGAGACTCTGTCTAAAAAAAAATGTATACTCACCTATCACTGGACAGAGCTGAGCCACATGGCCATTCTTGGCTATAAGGCATGCTGGGAAATAGTCTTTTTTTTTTTTTTTTTTTGTAGCCAGCTATTTAATTAGGTTCTTAAGACATTTAGAACACCAATTTGTGAGGATAAATTCCATTCATCAGGGCAAACATAGATCGCAGGTAGCCCTGGAGCTGAGGAATAGCTTTGACTTTTGGTAAAATTTGTGAATCCACAACTTTCTGGTCAATCTTGTGCTGCTCTGTAATCTCATATTTCTTTTTCTGTGTCAAAGATCTCACCTTCCTGCTGTCTGGGCTTCCATAGCTTCTTCTTGAGGTAAGCATCAGTAAGATGTTTGGGGATTTTTATACTGCGGATATCAATTTCGGTTGAGGTGGCAATGGCAAATTTCTGGTGTGTTCTTCGTAGAGGAACTTGATTGAGGGCCAGAAGTCCAGTCACAAGTAACAAGCCACTAGCCAGCTGCTTCAGGAAAACCACCCTCTTGCCCCAGTGGCGTCCAGTGAGGATGATCAGAATGGTCCCGGGTTAATGGTGGCTCACAGTTTTTTCACATGCTGACTAAAAGGTTTTTTTGCTGTGGCTCAATAGCTTTAGAGGCTCGTCTTCAGTAGGATAATATCTAGGCATTTTGCAAAGTTTAACCACCTGGGTACCGCCGTTCCTGTCACCACCAATTGGTTTTGTAACAGTTGCAAGAACCTTCTCCTTCTTTTTCTTTTCAACCTTGGATTTAGTGGCTGAGTACCTCTTCTTGTACGTGGCCTTTCTGGAATACATGGCAGATCGGGAATACCTGCCAATTCCTCTGACAACAACAAGATTGAGGCTGCAATGGGGCTTCCCCTTCTTGGGCTTTTTAGCCTTGAGGTTACCTTTTTCACCTTGCCACCAGCATCAGCCTTCTTGGCTTTGGGTTTCTTCTCTTTGGTATCTAGCTTCTCAACTTTTTCACCCGCCATCTTGCAAGATGGGAAAGAGTGGAAATACAGTCTTTTAGCTAGAACATTACCACCCCAGATAAGGTTAGGATTCTGACACCAAGAAAGAAGAAAGGAGTGGATATTGAACAGGCAAACTGCAGTCCCCACCACATGACTGAATCAGCAAATAAGCAGTACAAAGTTTATAGACATCTTTGCTGTGTTGTATATCTAGCTATCTGTATCTATCTATCTAATCTATCTATGTTGTACATATGTGTACACCAAAACTGAGATGTCTCTCTTTCTATATATAGATGTCTACATACATACATCTTTGATATGTATGTATCTCTTTATATATATATATATATATATCTATGCACATATATATATAGAGGGATCTCTATATCTCTATATCTATATCAAGAGAGAGAGAGAGATTTTAAGGAATTGTTTCATGTGATTGGCTGTTAAGTCCAAAATCTGCAGCACAGGCTGGCAGGCTGGAGACCCAGGGAAGAACTGATGTTGAAGTTAGTCTGGAGACAGAAGCCTTCCTCGGGGACTCAGCCTTTTCTCTTAAAGCATTCAACAGATTGGATGAGGCCCATCCACATTATGCAGCGTCATCTGCTTAACTCAGTCTACACATTTACATGCTGATCATATTTAAAAATGGCTTCACAACAACATCTAGACTGGTGTTTGACTGGGTATCATGGCTTAGCCAAGCTGACATAAAATTACCCATCATACGCGGTTACTGATACAAGCAGATCTGGCTGCCTAGTGGCTGTTTGTTTCTAATGGATTCAGTGGAGGTGAGTTCAGTGGGTTCACCAGCTAATACAGAGGAAGAACTTAGCTGGTCAGAAGAACCCAGAGCCCTTGTTTGTTGCCTCTGTATCTTCTAAGGCTGGAGGTGTGGAGGGAGGGCGTGGGGATGCATGACACTCAAGGGCCACATTGTTTTGTGGAAAGTAGTTCTTGTGTCAGAGTCACAAGACTAATTACTTCCATGTTTTAGTTCTTACAGCCCCTAAGGCCTACCCACAGGCCCGCTGTAGAGTTGTGTTGTGGATTGGGTCAGCTCTGTCCCATAGAACTGCCTCAGCAATGCTTGGCACAAGCTGGGTGCCCAAAAAATGCTATATGGAAAAGTTCTAATTCCTTAGAAATATTTGACTATTGTTCCATGCACTTTCATAAGTATTTCTTCTCCTAAACATACCTGGACATACCTGGTTTCAGGCTTAGGTCTTTGTAACCTTGACTATACATTGTAATTTTGGTGGGGTGGAGGGCGGGGGTGGGAGGAGAAATGGGAATGTGTTAGAGGACTTTCTCATTTTAGCAGATGTTAGTGAGCACTGTAGCTAAATACATCCCTAACACATGGGAAAATGTTATGTTTAAGTTGAATAACAAAAGGAGCTTATTTATATGTTAGATAGCTCTCTCTCTGTAGAGGAAAGAAATCCTATTTTCAAATTTTGTGGATGTGCAGCTTCCTCCCACTTCTCCACTTCTCCAGAGTTTGATGTGGTGACAACTCATTTCACAGACAGCACAACTGCATACAGACCAGATCAGAGGAAAGGAGAGGAAGGGGTAGACTGAATACATGGTATTTGGTGATGCTGTGTAGCTAAACGGCAACTCTACTTTTTCTGAAATCCTGCAGGTATAAAGTTCAGGGAGACTTGATACCTGATTAATACATATAAAGAGGTTAATATAATGTACTTGCAATTATGGATGGTGAGTTATTCTTCTACTTGCTTTCTTATGCCAAATAAGTAAGTCTTACATTAATGAGAGGAATACTGGGATGGAGTGGGGTGGGTGGAATACATTTCAGAACTTAACAATAACAAAATATATATGTACATATTCAATTGGAAACTTCCCTTTGGTTCTCATAGCCAATCTGTGGAAGGCCACCCAATTAGTTAAGAAGAAAAGGGGCTGGAGACCATGGCTTGTTATTTTGTGTGCACTGAAATAGAGGAAATGGCCACAACTGCTTTGCCAGGAATGTCCAAACCCTACCCCCCCATTAGACTAAAAAAGGCATCTTATAGCATCAAACAACTTAAAGAGATGTAATAAGGAAACTGCTTTCTTTGCACATCTGTTAAGAACATCTGGCTCTGGAGCGAGCCCTGGCAACTTTAGCAGTTAGTTGGTAGCCCACAGATTGAAACGGAGCAAACCCTCCTGTTGTCAGGCTCATCTGCAGAGTTTCTTGGTGGCACAACCACCAACCCTAAGGATAAAAAGCATCTGGTACATTTTTCTGCTGTGCAGTTTGCCTGTGCTGAGCTTATTCCCTGACCATAGACTTAAAAGACAGGGGCTTATGGAGACTCAGGCGCTGGCCTCAGAAAGCAGTACAGCTGAACTCTGCCCCAGAAGCTCTTCTTCCTGAGTACTGTGGGGCCGTTTGGGGGCTCAATCCCTCAATTACTACTTCATCTCTTTTGTGGTGTAGGATTATTGAAGACATATGCCTTGTTGCATTTTCCAAAGATGGCCGCAACGATATCTCTCATCCCACATGCTCATCTGCAATATGACCTCTCCTCCCCCATAGAGATGCAGTCTTATTTCCCTCTCCTGGAATCTAAGCTGGCCTCAGTGACTCACCTGCAGCCAATAAAATGTTGTGGAGTTGATGTGGAGTGACTTCCAAGGTTAGGCCAGAAAAAGGAATGCAGCTTTCTCCTGGCTCTCTTGGAAGGCTTGCTTTTCATACATTCCCTCCTGAGATGCTCTGTGATAGGACGAGCTGGCCATGCTGTGGAAAACGTAAGTCACATGGAGAGGCCAAATGCAGGTGCTCCTGTCAACAGTCTCAGCAGAATCTGGCCTTTCAGCCTTGATACCAGCTAGATGAAGGAAGAAGCCTCCAGATAGTTCCAGCCCAAACTGTGTTTTTAGCAGGGGTCTAGACATCATGGAACAGAGACAATTCATCCCTGCTATAGCACATCCAAATTCCTGACCCACAGAATCTTTGAGCGCAATAAGATGGGTGTTTTATGTAAGTTTGAGATGGTTTGTTATACAGCAATAGATAATCGGAGCAAGCGCATAAGAGATACTTTTGGAGGAATCTGAAAGCAGGCTATTAATCAGAATGTCCCACTTCCTCTTTCCTACACTGGGACACTTTTCTGCATGTCCAGCACTGTATTGCACAATGTCTAATTTGTAAGGGAGGTCCCGTCACCCCCAGCCCCTCCTTTGTAAGCAATGGGAAAAGATGCCCATTCCCCTGAGACAATGCAGCCCCACCCCACAACACATAGCCTGGCAGGCCAAGTGCAGGCACCCACTGGCTGGATATTTTGTGCAGTGCAGGAACTATACAACTGTACATTGTGACCTCGAAGAAGTGTAAAAGTAAGCTCTTTGTCCTCAAGGAATTTACATTCTTATTGATGATATAAAATATGTGTAGTTTAAGATGGAAAAGTTTTAAATGCTAAATGATGAAATAACACTGACTTTAGAAAGAATTTTGTAAAAATAAAAAATATGGAGATGTAGAAAAAGCACTGGACTTTTAAGTAGGAGATCTGGGTAGAAGAGCTAAGCTGAAGCCATGTCCTGCATGAACTAGCATGGCCTTACTTGGTACCTGGGAGTAGGCACTTGAGTTATCTGGGCTTCAGTTTTCTTCACCTGGGGAATGAAGTTGGTGTAATTGGTGCTTCTCAAACTTTTCTGTTGTGATATCCTCGTGGCATACCAGAGTGGGGTCTGAGGGTTAATCTGGATTGCCTGCCAAAAACTGGACTTTAAAAAAAACTGCACACACCTTTGATTTGTTCAAATCACTCACTTCTCACTGTCTTTAGTTTTCAGGGGAAAAAAATGACCTTAGTAGAAAAGGCTTCTTCAAACACTGTATTTCAAAAAGCTCAGCTCCTTCACCATGACCATCCTCTATCTGTGGTACATTAAAGATGGCCACAGATTTTTTTGATACTCTTCCTGTTGAGAGGAAAGTCTATGTCCACTTAAATCTAAGCAGGTTCAGTGGTTTGAGCAAGGGAATATAACAGGAGTGGTGCTGGACCAGTTTTCAGGTAGAGGCTTGAAGAGATTGGCAGCTCCCACTTCCTACCTCTTTGAACAGTTCCTCCAGGAGCCCTGAATTTGATGACTTGAGAACACCATGCTGAAGCAGCCAAGTGTGGGTGCTCCAGTCGACAGTTCCAGATGGGCCCTACCTTCTGATGATTCCCACCAAGGCACCTGACATGTGAGCAAAACCACTTTGAACTCTGAAGATAGGTCCATCTGTCTAGTTGATGCCACTGAGTAGAAGGACCACCCAACTGAAGCCTGCTGGAATGTCTGGCCCACAGAATTGTGGGATATCACAGAACAGTTCTTGTTTCAACTAACCAGGTCTCGAGGTGGTTTGTTACAGCACTAGATAACTGGAATGTGAACCCTCAACCTGCTTTGCTTTCTTTACCAGGAGTGCTGTCTTGGATCTGGTTCACACTGGCTCACGGGAAGTTAAATTTTCAAGAACTGTATGAGCCAGTTAACAAATAAAGCCACCATCAGAATTTGAATGATTTAACTTACAATTAAATTAATGACATTAGAAACGAAGTTAATAAATTCTCGAAACTCATCACTTCCTAGTTCTTTTACTACGTATTTCTCTTACGTATGCTCTTGAGATTATTAATGTCTATGGTATCTGCGTGGTGGAAACACTTTATAGTAGGGCCCTACTGCACTCTCCCAACCCCCATCCAGTGACATTGCATTGGTAGCTTGAAATTGATCATGGTAGAACTATTTACACCACGGAAATTTTCCAGTGCCTCTCAGAATGTTAGTTGTTAGACATTTGTGCCAGTGCACCACTACCATTGTTTAGTGCACTTATAACCATCTGATACAATTTATACTTATGAATTATTGGCTTATTCCATACCTCCGGCCCCTGCCAATGGAATATAAGCTTCTAGAGAGGAGAAGCTTTGTCTTTTTCTTCATCATTATCTCCCCAGAACCTAGAAGAGTGCCAGGCACTGAGGAGACTGCTGGCTTCATTCTCAGCAGCTGTGTGACTCTACCCCACTGACCATAGACACCTGATTGAAGCTGGACCAGTGAGCATCCCCAAACTGTGCATATAGAATTGGGTGAGACAATGCATTTGGAGAGAGGGAGAGAGGGACAGAGTGAGAGCACAAGCCAGTAACTGGAGTGACTGGTACTTTAAAATGTGAATTTGGAAGCTATCGACGACCATTTTCAATTCACCATGAGGACTGAGTAGCAAACATAAAAAGCCCTTCTTCCAAGAAGAATGAAGCCACTTCTCAGATAGACACCATGATGAAACAGAGGAAGGGAGAAGATTCCGTGGAGTTTGCCCCTCCTTTGCCCTTGGGTTCTGTGAGACTCCCTGTGTCTTCAATACATTTTTGTCCTCTATGATCACTAACTTTAGTTGATTTTTGCAACCCAAAGTGTCCTAACAAATGTAACCTCCATGTTTGTTTTAATATAGTCTCTCAAATTATTTATAATCATTAAAAAAACAGCAAAAACAATTCCTATGGATCCTTTGGGCAAGTTTGGAAGGCTGAGTCATATTCAGTCTAACAAGTCTAAAAACATTGTGCATCAGGGTTGGCACCAGTAATTTCTCTTGCCTTTCTCAAAGTCACAGTCTGTTGAGAAGTAGGTAAAAATGCAGCTGTGGGTTCAAATAGCAACAATTTTCTTTTTCACAAATTTGCAATTCTTTTTTTTGAGATGGAGTCTTATTCTGTCACCCAGGCTGGAGTGCTGTGGCGCGATCTCAACTCACTGAGACTTTCAGCTCTGGAGTTCAAGCGATTCTCCTGCTTCAGCCTCCTGAGTATCTGGGACTACAGGGGTGCATCACTATGCCTGGCTAATTTTTATAGTTTTTGTGGAGACGGGGTTTCACCAGTTACTACATATGCCTGGCTAATTTTTTGCCCAGGGTGGTCTCGAACTCCTGGCCTCAAGCAATCTGCCAGCCTCAGCCTCCGAAAGTGCTGGTATTACAGGCATGAACCACCACACCCAGCCTATAAGTTTGCAATTCTTATTAGGGCAATGACTGTGGAAAGGACACTGAGAATTGACATGGTGTGCAGTTCTGTATTGGAGGGAATTTTGCTTAACTATATCTTGTTTTAATATGGTCAGTTTGGAGGAGGGTAAGACTGATTCCAGATGGTTTCACTTGTCAAAGAAATACTGGTCAAAGGACCTTTTCATGAACAACTATGATTTAGAATGTTAGCTGGGCACAGTGGCTCATGCCTGTAATCCCAGCACTTTGGGAAGCCGAGGCAGGTGGATCATCTGAGGTCAGGGATTCAAGACTAGCCTGGCCAACATGGTGAAACTCCAAACCCCATCTCTACTAAAAATACAAAAATTAGCTGGGTGTGGTGGTGTGCGCCTGTAATCCTAGCTACCTGGGAGGTGGAGGCAGGAGAATCGCTTGAACCCGGGAAGTGGAGGTTGCAGTGAGCAGAGATCATGCCAATGCACTCCAGCCTGGGTGACAGAGTGAAATTGTCTCAAAGAAAAAGAATTAGGATATTATTCTCAATTTTGCCACTTACCCTGAAATTTTTATCACAAGTAAATGAACTAAAGGTCTCAAACCACACATAGTCCCCGCAACCAATACTAGGAGTCCTCAGGTTTTATTTCCCTCACAGTAGCTGTCTCGTGTGCAGGGAAGGCATTTACAGCCTGCCTTGGATTGGACTATGGAGAGCAGTCAGCCTCGCTGTTTGCCAAGAAGGCCAGGGTTGGGATGCACTCTTGATCACGTTGAACAATGATTTCATTCCCCCATCCTGGTGTTTTCTCTTTGTTTTGATGTCTTTTATTTTTTTCCCACATGAAGAAACAAAATAATTCAGTTTTAAATGTGTTTTCCGCACTTTTTCTTGGTTATGTCGGTCTGTATTTTTAATAAAAAAGGGGTTTCAAAGTTACCTCTCCTTGAATCACCATTCTGGCCAAACCAATTTGTAACTCAACCATTGCTTTGTTGCTGTTGGATATTTGTTAGATTATTAAAAATTATATTTCACTACTCCACTGATGTCAAGTACAACAAGACGTGAACTCTGTGTTGAGTGGCTGGGAAGTTCTGAGACAGTGCCCCTCCATCCCAGAACTTCAGCTTGTTTGAATTAAAACAGATCTTTCTGCATCAAAGGGAAGGGTTTTTACTCAAAATGAACTGTTAAATGGCACCTTCTGGGCCATTCTGAAACTTACCTCGAAGGGAGCTTTGCACCACTCTTCACTGATTGTATTTGCTCTTAATTGTGCTGTTCTTAGCCAAGACTTCTCTCTTTTATGTTGCCAAAAACTATGTTGCTTTTTCTTCAAAATCTATATAATTATTAAAAAATATTTTAAAACACTTTCAAGCCTCCAGCCAAGTGCAGAGAGCAACATAACCAATACCTACGACTTACCATCCAGATTTAACAAATATTTACATTTGGCCAGAATGGATTTAAGTCCTTTTCCTTAATGAAACCCAATATTACAAATGAAAATAAAGCCCCTTTTGTAGCCCCCCCTTTTCCTGTTCCTTTCTTCCTCGTGACTGGTTTTAAGATGTCACCACAAGAGTGACGGCTGCATGTCATTATTCCTCAGGGCTTTCTAACATCTGAGGCACTACGATTTAGGCCCATTTATGTCTCTACAATGAAAGCCATATTTGAAATGAGCATTCAGGTACACAGCCCATGCTTTGTAGAGCGACAACTGCAACTTCCTACAGATGGACTAATTGTCGTGGGACTGTGCTCTTCTCTCTGTTTCCAGTGTCTTGTGGGGGTCCTCAGGCGCCTTGTGTCTGTCAGAGCCTTCATGGTTTCCTTGGTTCTGAATTTCTCATTTATTCCATAATTTTATCCGAATTACATTTGTGCTTCAAACGCCCTCCCCCCCCGCCGACCCGTGTTCCCCACCGCAAATTATTACACTTCTAAGAAATGAAGAGTGACACCAAAGTTACAAAGCCAAGAATTTTCCAGATGCCTGTGCTAGGGGAAACACCAGAGGCCCTTTAGTGATCCAGGTGAGGGGGAAACAGCCAAATGCTCCCTCTCCTTACTCCCTGAGAAGTGCTATTCTCACCATGGGTAGATACACTGCTGTGTCTCAGCTACAGATCTGGGCTGACATGAGGCAGCTCTCGTGCTCGGTTTCAAGAAGGCGAATCTCATTTAAAATGAAAAGATGACCAGGCGTGGTGACTCATGCCTGTAATCCCAGCACTTTGGGAGGCCAAGGCAGGTGGATCACCTGAGGTAAGGAATTCGAGACCAGCCTGGCCAACGTGGTGAAACCCCATCTCTACTAAAAATACAAAAATTAGCTGGGCATGGTGGCATGCGCCTGTAATCCCAGCTACTCAGGAAGCTGAGGCAGGAGAATTGCTGGAACTTGGGAGGCGGAGGTTGCTGTCAGCCAAGATTGCACAACGGCACCTGGATGACAGAGCAAGAGCGCAAGACTGTTTCAAAAAAAAAAAAAGATGAATGAAGAATCTGGAGGAAAATTGCAGGCCACCTGCCAGAGGGAAGAACTTATCTCTGAGGTGCAGTCTACCAATTCTGATTCCCAAGCAACAAAATGTGAGAAGTGTGGACGACACAGAAGAGATAATTCAAGTGGCACGTGTCCCAGGCATCCAACATTGGCAAAAGGAAATCCATTTCTGTAGGACAGAAAGCTGGACTCAACTTTCACTATGTCACAGACACCAGAAAAAACAAAAAGTGAACTCAGTGTTGAGCGGCTGCTGGGAAATTCCAGGCAGTGCCCCTTCATCTCAGAACTTCTGTTTGTTTAAAGTGGGCCTTTGTGCCCAAGGACTTTCCCATCACCACACAGCAGGTGGCCTCCAACCTCAGAAATACTTCCAGGGCCCCATTTCCTTGTTGTCTGGGTGATTCTGGCCCATGCGCGTATGCAAGGTGACAGCGCTGGTGTGGGGGCCAGTCAAGAAGGTCACAAAGATAACAGCTAGTTAGAGTGCTTAACATGTGCCTGGCAGCCTGGCACCGCCCGAAGTCATTTATATACCTTAGTTCTTATCATTCTCATAACAGCCCTATTAGCAGGTACTGTTACCATCCCCAAGGTCACACAGGAGCACATTGGGACTGAGACACTGTGACCCCGGAGCCTGGGACTGGGGGTCATGTTGCTGCATCCCCTTCCACCCAGCTCTAGGACAATTACCATAAAACCACCTCGGCAGCCAGACACTGCTAATAGCTAACTGTCTAGCAAAGGCTGCATTGTCTTTGCAGCCTTAAACACAGCCCTTTTAATTGGAATTGCTTCCTAATTCAGCTTCATATATCTTCTCTCCTCTCACACAAAAGAATCCTTTGTGCAGATCTCAGGAACACACTGGATGCTCCTTTGATATACTTTGCATGTAAATGTGAGGAACAAGACTCATTTGATTTCATTATACCCTTTATTGATGTGCCTGCAGCATTTTATTGTAGGTTTTTGTGACTAGAATTCCTAACAAAGGAGGGAGTGGGCTTCTAGGCTGGCAGCTCAGCAGAGAGAGGATTTACCACATCGGGCTCTAAAGGAACGCTCAACTCATTGCTGTTGTAGTTTCCAGGCTTTTTAAAAGGAAAGGTGTTTTTAGGAGCTGGTGCTGTTCTATGCCAGTAAAAGTGTTGTCAAGGCATGAGATGAATGCAAGACATTATTTTTGCTGCTATGCATTGGGCAGGGAATTTATTAAAATTGCCTGAAAAGAGAGTCTGGCTGACATCGTATCACTGGGGGCAATGTGCTTGTGTGCCCGAGACTGACAGAAATCCTGTGTGTTTGCTTAGCAGAGGACACGTAGAGCTGGGACCTAATCCTTCCTACTATAGTGACAGGCTACTGGGACTATAGAACAGGGTTAATTATTCCCAATGTTCTTCATTATAATTCTAAATGAGATAATAATCAGAAATGGTACACAGTCATTGAACTAAAAATGCCCAAGGTATTTGCTGCTGGAGAAACTAGCACTTTTCCTATGACATGCTTATTTCCTTAAATCCTATTTTTTTTTCCTCCTGGGTTGAGTCAATCTTTTTAACACAGTCATGCATTCCTTAATGATGGGGATGCATTCTGAGAAGTGCGTTGTTAGGAAATTTTATCTTTATGCAAATATCAGAGAGTGTACTTCCACAGACCGAAATGGTACAGCTTCCTACATACCTAAATGGTATAGCTTACTACATACCTAGGCTACATGGCATAGCCTTTGCTCCTAGGCTACAAACCTGTACAGCATGTTACTGTATTGAATACTGTAGGCAACTGTGACACAATGGTAAGTATTTGTGTGTCTAAACATATCTAAACATGGAAAAAGCTACAGTAGAAATATGGGATTATCTTATGGGAACACTGTTGTATATGCACAATCTGTCATCGAGGCGCTCATAATGCGGTGCATGACTGTAATCGAAGCCTCTGCAACTCTCCTGTGCTAGATAGTAAGTGCTAGCAATGATGAAAAACATGCTAAGTATGGGAGTACTTTATCAAAGTCTTGCACTTAATCTTCACACTAACCCTACAAAACTGGGATTTTATTTTTCCCATTTTACAGATAAGAGGTGGGCACAGAGGGGTTAAGAGCTCTCCTTGGGACACAGGTAGTATGCCAAGTTTCCAGAATTTCAACCCATAGAGTCTGATTGCAAAATGTAAGATACTGTCTCATAAGACTTTGAGCTCTCTTTCCTTAACATCCTGGCTTGAAGCCTCTGGGGTCTATAGCCCTCCTGGTGGACTTAGCTTTCTAGAAGCCCTTCAGTCTCTCTTTTTCAGTGTCCCAGATCAATCTGTGTTTATACTGCTATCTTCCAGCAAGGCTTATCTGGGACTATCCCATATCAGCTGAGGTTTCTATGGACAACTGCACTACATAAAAATGAATCCAGTGTAGTCTGTGGTTATCAGTTCTCCACTTTAAGAAATCCTGATATTAAAAAATCCATATCGATATAACAGAGGCTTTAGGTTGCCTAATTATACACACTCCAAGAAGCTAATTTGTGTTACTTTGATTTACTGCAGAGTTCCTTCAGATGCTGAGCTCCCTGATGCATTTAAAGTGATGTTCAATTGATGACAAAATTGATTCACACCTTTTCAAGAGCTAAAACATAAAATAAACAGCCTGCTTTAAGTAAATTTTTTATATATATTCATATATTTCCTATAACCTAGGATCTCCAATACTAAAAATTACTCTAGATTTTTTAAGGCTTCCATGCATCAGTGGAGCCCAATTCTTTCCCCTTTCCTTTCATTCCATTTCAAAATGGACTACCAGAATGATAGAAAAATCAGTAATCGAGTAATACTTTTCAGTGACCCCCGGGCTAAAACACTGCTTTCTTTAACTGTTTGAAAGATCTTCACATTTCCTAGCTGGTTGGAGAATTGGATGGGAGTAGTACAGAGGGTGTAAATACTTTATCTTTCAAAGACATTGCAAAGGAGCCAGAGTTGCTGACTAATGCATGTAGACACTTTGGAAGATAATCAGTAACCTTCAGATTAAGTTTTTTCTTTTTGTTTTGCAAAAGGAAGTCTGAATTAAATAGCAGGCCAGCTTTGATTAGGGATGTGCTTCAGATAATAATCAAATGAGTGATAGTTTTTATTTCAGATCTGAAAAGGAATCTGTTACTGCCTTTCTCACTTCTGCTTCCTCATCAAGTGTCAGTCCCATGCTGGGGCTCTTAGCAGCTGTGCATTTCCAGTTAGCTTTAATTATCATCAAGCTCATCGTGTCTTTGGTGGTTTAGTAGGTTCCTTTGGTGGGCTACTAGGTTCCCTATTTGGTCCTCACCCCTAATTTTTGAACTCTCTTTATTAAGTCTTCTATTGTCACCTAGCAAATTACTAGGTGTAAGATAGCATAAATTTATGATTTCACAGTTCCATGGGTCAGACATCTGGGCACTGCTTAGCTGGCTTCTCTGCAGAGTCTCACAAGGCTGAAATCACAGTGTCAGCTGGGGCCAGAGAATCATCTGAGGCTCAAGATCCTCTTCAATTTCATGTAGTTGTTGGCAGGATTCATTTTCTTGCAGCTGTGGAATTCATGGCAGTTCACTACTGCCAATCCAACATCTCTGAACTTTAGACTCCTTTTAAAGGCTTGCCAGATTGGGTCAGGCCCACCCAAAATAAGTCTCTATTAGATCAATTTAAACTCAACTGACTAGGGACCTTAATTACATTGGGAAAATCCCTTCATCTTTGCAATATAATGTAATATACTCATGAAAGCGATGCTCCATCACCTTTGCTGTATTCTATTAACTAGAAGAGATATCTGCACTTCCATGTTTATTGCAGCACTATTCACAATAGCCAAGATATGGAATCAACCTAAGTGTCCATCATGGATGAATAGATAGAAATTGTGGTACATATACACAATGAAATATTAGCCATAAAGAAGAATGAAATCCTGTTATTTGCAGCGACATGGATGAGACTGGAGGCCATTAAGTGAAGTAAGCCAGGCACAGAAAGACAAATATCACCAGTTCTCATTCATATGTGGGAGCTAAAAAGTGGATCTCATGGAGGAAGACAGTAGAATGGCTGGCCACAGTGACTCATGTCTGTAATCCCAGCACTTTGGGAGGCTGAGGCAGGCAGATTGTTTGAGTCCAGGATTTTGAGACCAGCCTGGGCAACATAGTGGGACCTGATCTTTACAAATAATTTTTTAAAATTAGGCAAGTGTGGTGTGCATACTTGCAGTCTGAGCTACTCGGGATAAAAATCATTTATATTGATGATCTGATCTCTACAAATGATATAATCAGAATAATTATTCTCACTATATTAATATGCCTTAATCAGTTTTATAGTATTTTGTCTAATATTATGCCACCGATCTTTTTCTTATTCTTTCTTTATACAGATAAGGTCTTACTGTGTTGCCCAAGCTGGTCTTGAACTTCTGGTGTATTAGTTCATTTTCAAACTGCTGATAAAGACATACCCGAGACTGGGCAATTTATAAAGGAAAGAGGTTTAATTGACTCACAGCTCCACATGGCTGGGGAGGCCTCACAGTCATGGCGGAAGATGAAGGCAGAGCAAAGAAACATTTTACATGGCAGACAGCAAAGAGAGAATAAGAACCAAGCAAAAGGGGTTTCCCCTTATAAAACCATCAGATCTTATAAGACTTATTCACTACCATGAGAACAGTATGGAGGGAACTGCCCTCGTGATTCAATTATCTCCTACCAGGACCCTCCCACTACACATGGGAATTATGAGAGTTATAATTAAAGATGAGATTTGGGTGGGGACACAGACAAACCATATTACCTGGGCTCAAGCAACTGGCCTACCTCAGCCTCCCAAAGAGCTGGCATTATAGGTGTGAGCCATGTACCCAGCCTTACTGGTATTTATCTGACAAATAAATTTTTCAATATGGTCTTATTAAATCTTGTTTTTTTTTGTTTTTTTGAGACAGGGTGCCCAAGCTGGAGTGTGGTGGTGCAATCTTGACTCACTGAAGCCTTGACCTCCCAGGCTCAGGTGATCCTCCTACCTTAGCCTTCTGAGTAGCTGGGACTACAGATTCCTGACACCATGCCAGGCTAACATTTGCATTTCTTGTAGAGACAAGGTTTTGCTGTGTTGCCCGGCTATAAATTAAATTTTTGCATATAATTGCTCAACTTATTTTAAAGATTATATTTTAGGGTTGTAATACATTTTGAAGTTGTTATCACCTTTAGTTGGTTCTTGCCTAAGAATATAACTCTGTACAGGTGCTGAGGCACTTGGTAAACTCAGAGCAAATTCTGCTAAAAATATATATATTTTCAATTTAATTTTTATTTGATTTTTCACAAATGAAATATTTAATTTTTAAATTGAATACTTCACCACAAATATTTTCACAAGTGCTATATTTTTGTCTCTATTTATAAAGTAAATATTTCAAGCTGGGTGCAGTGGCTCATGCCTGTAATCCCAGCACTTTGGGAGGCCAAGGTGGGCAGATCACTTGAGGTCAGGAGTTTGAGACCAGCCTGGCCAACATGGTGAAACCCCATCTCTACTAAAAATACAAAAATTAGCCAGGCACGGTGGCACACGCCTGTAATCCTAGCTACTTGGGAGTCTGAGGCAGGAGGATCGCTTGAACCTAGGAGGTAGATGTTGCAGGGAGCTGAGATCGTGCCACTGTGCTCCAGCCTGGGTGATGGAGTGAGACACCATCTAAAAAAATAAAATTTAAAATAAAGTAAATATTTCAGCAAATATTTTTATAAACAAAAACTCATTGAATAAAGTTGTCTCTAGTTACAAATCTTTTCCTGAATGTTAAACCAAATGTAGTTGCCCCAGAACTAAAGACCTTCTCAATATTTTTCCCATTCTGGTACAGAATATAAATTTATCCAGTTAAAACAGGAATGTTATCAAAACATACTTCCCACAAGATGATATATTCTGAAGCATAATTATGGATCATTTGAGCTCTCTTTTCTAGTTTATTTACTTTTCCTCTTGTTTTTATCAGAATACATTTTGATATCTTTCATTTGCAAGCTTTGTTTTCAATAACTGCAATTTGTTGAGCTCCAACAGCTTAAAATATTTCACATTTCATTCAATAAATACTTTCACTTAATATTTCCAACTAATTTTGAATAAAATGCAGGCCAAATTCAGAAGACTTTTTAATAAAAATGTTCAATGTCATTGATGGGAACTTAGGTTAATATATAAAATAGTTCTTCAAAGGCTCAAGTATTTCTAAAATTCTACAAATCACAGAAAAAAGAGAAAGAACAGTGCCATGATGGCATAATTAAGAGTGTTCAATGTCAGCTTTGTAGTTTATAACACTGCGTGTATTTAATTATATTTGTTCACTTTGTAAACTACAACTTCTTCATTGATTGGTAGAATATCGCAACTCGTTTGAATATGACTACAAATTATATGATAACTACACCGATTCTTAGTACATTTCTGCTCCGCAACTGGAGAACACTGTTTTTATCATGACTTTCTGCTCTACCAAAACTTCTATTATTATCACTACAAAAGTAAATTTATTTTTAATGTCCTACTTTTACATAGAATTTTCAAACTCATTCACAATGATATCAGTGTGACAGAATTAACATCTGAAAGCTCTACTTCTATTCCATGAATTAGATTTTAAAAACTGAACCAATATTGCAATTAAAAAATATTCTATTTAAAATAAATAGGCTAGGCGTGATGGTTCATGCCTGTAATCTCAGCAATTTTGGAGGCCAAGCAGGTGGATCACTTGAGGTCAGGAGTTCAAGACCACTCTGCCCAACATGGCAAAACCCCATCTCTACTAAAAGTACAAAAATTAGCTGGGTGTGGTGACACGTGGCTGTAATCCCAGATACTCAGAGTTTAAGGCACAAGCATCACTTTAATCTGGGAGGCAGAGGTTGCAGTGAGCTGAGATATTGCCACTGCACTCCATCCTGGGGGACAGAGGGATACTTTGTCTCAATAACAAAAATTAATTAATTAATTAATTAATTAAGTGATGCTGACATAAAACTGGTGGTAATTAGCTGTGATTCTGTTAATGGAAGCAACACATAACATCTCTTGTTTTACTTTTTGTATGTACACAAGGAAACTTAAAATGGAAAAAAATGCATTTAAATATGTTCAGAAGAACAGTCATTTGATTGAAACAAAAAGTCAAGCTTCAGAGTGATATGTAAATGGACCTCCTGAAGTTTTAGTGGTTTTCTGCCAGCATATTCTTTTTTTTGAGACAGAGTCTCACTCTGTCGCCAGGCTGGAGTGCAGTGGTGCCATCTCAGCTCACTGCAATCTCCGCCTCCCAGGTTCAAGCGATTCTCCTGCCTCAGCCTCCAGAGTAGCTGGGACTACAGGCACCTGCCATCACACCTGGCTAATTTTTGTATTTTTAGTAGAGACAGGTTTCATCATATTGCCCAGGCTGGTCTCAAACTCCTGACCTTGTGATCAGCCCACCTTGGCCTCCCAAAGTGCTGGGATTACCGGCGTGAGCCACCGTGCCTGGATGCTAGAACATTCTTAAAAATAACTATTAACCATTTATACCCATGCTTCCTTGGCGGACTTAGTCTTTTGACTCTCATGTAGGCAATGGTATCATTATGACCCCATGGAGAATAATAAATGTCAAGAAACTTTTTGCCCAAGAAATATGTTCACTATGAACTTTCTTTAATTGGATGTTTAGTACTTAATTTTTTCATTAAATTTCACCTCTGTTGACTAATTTCATTCTATAGCTCTCATGTCTGTCAAAGGATTTAATGCATATAAACACATTATCAATAAAATAAATACCTGTAGATTTTCAATAAATGGCAAAACTTTATGTAAGAACTTAATCTTGGCTGGGCAAGGCTGAGGAAGGTAGATCAGGAGTTTGAGACTAGCTTGGCCAACATGGTGAAACCCTGTCTCTGCTAAAATATACAAAAATTAGCCGGGTGTGGTGGCATGCACCTGTAGTCCCAGCTACCTGGGAGGCTGAGGCCGGAGAGTTGCTTGAACCTGGGAAACGGAGGTTGTAGTGAGCCGAGATCATGCCACTGCACTCCAGCCTGGGCAACAAGACCAAGACTCTGTCTCAAAAAGACTACATCTCAAAAAAAAAAAAAGAACTTAATCTCTAGACTTTCTCACATTTGTTATCCTGCAGTGTCCATACATCCTATGTTTCTCATTGACCCCAGCACCTCCCAGGCTCTGGCACTGGCCATGGCACAACTAGTTGTCACACCAAGTGGCCAGCAGGACAGCAGCTTCAAATACTTCCCCTGCCACCACCTAAAATCAGGAGTCAGTAGCCCTTGCTTGCTTGTATCACGGTGCTCTTTGTTTTTTCAGTGACTGCCCAGAACATATCCTTAAGAAAGAAGTGTCAGTTTTGTGTCACATGGAAAGGGTCAGGAGAAGAGAGGCAGAGTGTCACCAGTTGTCTGTCACATTTAATCGTGGATTAACATGAGAACTCTGTTCACCTCACATGCATATCACATACTATGGGGTGTGAAATGGCAGACGCTGAAAATACAGAGTGTGGGGTCTCTTAAATCTACCCTAGCATATTTTAATGCAACAATTGCTAATTATATTTCATTTAAAAATTAAAAATCCAGAGCAAATTCTAAACCAGATGGTATATTAGATAACAGGCAAAAATCAGGACTGTCTCAAGCAAAATGGAACACAGAGACACCCTACTGATAAAGAATGCTAGCTGTGCTCACCAATATTCTAGGATCTAGCTATAAACTCTAGTCACTTTTCAAAATATCTCCATTTAGTGTTCTTATAATGTGATGCTCGATTGAATAAGTTCTCCATGCCACACCGAGCTCTTATATTTTAGGTAAATGAAGCTAAAGCAATATTGAATGGGAGTAGAATCTTTTATAAGAATTATCAAATAAATCTTTGCATATTAGATTAGAAAATTATTCATTTTTTTCAAAGCAGGTAGAAAGTTAAGTTTTCCTGTATTTGTCCCCATGCTTTCTGATGCATTGTTGTCAAAAATGGCTTTTACTTAGAATAGCTAAAATAAAAATAGTAACACTACCAATGCTGCTGAGAATGCAGAGAAACTGGTTTCTGGTACAACACTCTGGGAAATATTTTAGCAGTTTCTTATCAAGTTGCATGTATATTTACCACACAACCTAGCAATTCCACTCATGGGAATTTATCCCAGAATTTATTTTGTTATGTGCAAACAAAAATGTATATGTGAATGTTATAGAAGGTTTATTTGTAATAGCCAAAATTAAGAAACAACCTCTATATCCTAAAATAGGTGAATGCTTAAATAAACTGCTGTAGAATACTATTCAGCAATAAAAAGTAATGAACTATGCAACAACTTGAAAGGATCTCAAAGACATTATATTGAGTTTAAAAAGCCAGTCTCAAAGGGTCACATATTGCATTATTCCATTTCTATGACATTTTTAAAAGGCCAAAATTGTAGACATGTAGAACATATTGGTGGTTTCCAAGGGTTAGGATCAGGGGTGAGTGTAACTCTATAGAATCAGCATGGGGGAGTTCCTTGGTGGTGAAACAATTCTATATCTTGATTATGGTAGTGGTTATGTGAATCTGTAGATGTGATAAAATTGCATAGAACACACACACACACACACACACAAATGAGTGCATGTAAAAGCTGGTAAATTCTGAACAAGGTCTGTGGGTTGTACCCATGTCAACTTCCTGGTTTTGATATTACATTGTAGTTATATAAGATGCTTGGAGGGGAATCTGGGCGAAAGGTATATGGAATTCTATACTATTTTTTACATCTTCCTGTGAGTTTATAATTATTTTCAAATAAAAAGTTGAACAAGGCTGGGTGTGGTGGCTCACACCTATAATCCCAGCACTCTGGAGGCTGAGGTGAGCAGATCACTTGAGGTAAAGAGTTTGAGACCAGCCTGGCCAACATGGCAAAACCCCATCTCCACAAAATATACAAAAAGTAGGAGGGCATGGTGATGCATGCCTGTAATCCCAGGTACTCTGGAGGCTGAGGCAGGAGAACTGCTTGAACCCTGGAGGTGGAGGTTACAGTGAGCCGAGATTGCACCACTGCACTTCAGCCTGGGTGATGGAGTGAGACTGTCTCAAAAAAAAAAAAAAAAAAAAAAAGTTCAATGAACTAAAATAGCTTTGTCCCTTTTATATTGTATCTTGCATTATGATCTCTGCTATCCTGGAGAGAAAAAGTAATTGCTGAATGATTTCAAACTTCAGAAATATTTTTTTTCTATCTGTACTTCCTATTTGTTCTGCAAAAAGCATGTATTATTAACACAATAATAATGAAGAAATAAAGTAAAGGTTGGACTACTAATGTCCAGGTTGATGGAGGAAGGGAAAAAGCAGTAGCAGAGACCGTGGCCACCAGAAGGAGATCAAGGGCTGCATTTTTCAGTGCCGTGCACAATGCCTGACTCCCAGTACGTGCTCAGTGACTGCTAAAAGAATGAAAGAATGAATGCTCAAAAGATGCTAGATAGAGTTCAGAGCACATGGAAAGAGAGTCAGAGGCTAGAAAGCAATAAGATAGCTTCCACTTAAGCTAGGGCACATCATGAATCTAACCAAGAAGGAAGGATTGACCTCCAAATGTCAGATAATCTTTGGTCAGGAGTATTAGACTAAGCTTAAATGCCAAGATCTCTCTGCGTTCTTGAAATAAGCCTCAGGCCACTAACATACCTACTTCTTTGGAGTTGGTAAACCAAGATTATGTCAGGTAGGAAGGTTGCTTTCTAATCTGAAGAGATGACAAGATCTGCACTCTGCTGAAGCCCTACCAAACACAGGTACCATAACTAAAAGGAAAGACCAAGAACCTAATGTAAAAGAAAAAAAGAAATTTTGTATCTCCCAGAGCAGAGCTGTGCAAGTTTCAAAAGTGATTTGAGGGTGCTTTGGAATAAATCATTTTTTCTAAAGGTCAGGAACAGCTTATTGCAAGGGAAGAATGAAGACTGGCTTCTTTGCTGGGCTTCACTAACATACAGTTGTCTGATGAGGCACTATTGTTTGCCCTATTACCAATAATTTGTACCACTCCTCAGTGTTTTCATGAATGCTTGGATAAAAGACTATCATGTGCACCAAATGTGGTGTGTGCTTCTCCATTATTCATGGGTGTCAACTGCACAGGCACATTTCTTTTTCTTTCTTTTTTTTTGAGACCAAGTGTCACTCGTTGCCCAAGCTGGAGTGCAGTGGTGCGATCTTGGCTCACTGCAACCTCCACCTCCCGTGTTCAAGTGATTCTCCTGCCTCAGCCTCCTCAGTACCTGGGATTACAGGCATGCACCACCACACCTGGCTGATTTTTTGCATTTTTAGTAGAAACGGAGTTTCACCATGTTAGCCAGGTTGGTGTCAAACTCCTGACCTCAGGTGATCCGCCTGCCTCAGCCTTCCAAAGTGCTGGGATTACAGGCGCCCAGCAGCACATTTCAATAGTAATTGTTATTATGTAAACAACCTAATCTGAAATTATTAATACATGTAATTTCACCTGAGCTAACAGTGATGAGTCTTGAGTGTGTGGTTGCATTGACCAGTGTCTTTCCTAGGTAAGGGGCAGTGCTCAGGGGCATCCTCACTCTGTGCCGACATGGAATCCGCAGGTTTGATAGGTTATCAGAGAGGCAAGGAAAACTTTCTTTAAAAGAGCTTTTCAATCTTCAGGTCAGTACCCCTTTCCTTCATGGAATTTTGAGTGACAATTATATGAAAACATTTAATCAGTTGTAATGGAGAAGCAGCATACTGTTATTCAAGAAAATAATTTCAGATTTTTGAGTAATTTTGATGGCTCTTTGGGACATGTTTATGATTTTTTTCAGGGACCATGACTCTGTAAGCCTACCTATTTTTATCAAATTAGCCTTCTACTTTCTTTGGTTTTCTGTTTGTTTGCTTGTTTGTTTTTGTTGTTGTTGTTTTGAGACAGTCTTGCTCTTTCATCCAGACTAGAGTGCAGTGGCACAATCTCAGTTCACTGCAACCTCTGCCTCCCAGGTTCAAGCGATTCTCTTGCCTCAGACTCCTGAGTAGCTTAGACTACAGGTGCCTGCCACCACTCCTGGCTAATTTTTTTATTTTTATTTTTTTGTATTTTTAGTAGAAACAGGGTTTCACCGTGTTGGCCAGTTTGGTCTCAAACTCCTGACCTCAAGTGATCCACCTGCCTCGGCCTTCCAAAGTGCTGGGATTATAGACGTGAGCCACCATGCCCAGCCTATCCATCTAGTTTCACTTCCAGTCTGTGATCAGGTATCTTTTATGGTCAGCCACCTAGCTGAGTCATATACTTGCATCTCCTCTGCTTCCAACTCTAGAATTTTATTTATTTATTTATTTATTTATTTATGAGATGGAGTCTTACTCTGTTGCCCAGGCTGGAGTTCAGTGGCACAAGCTCAGCTCACTGCAAACTCTGCCTTCCAGATTCAAGTTATTTTCTTGCCTCAGCCTCCAGAGTAGCTGGGATTACAGGCGCCCACCACCATACCTGTCTCATTTTTATATTTTTAGTAAAGACGGGGTTTTATCATGTTGGCCAGGCTGGTCTCAAACTACTGACCTCAGGTGATCCATCCTCCTCGGCCTTCCAAAGTGCTGGGATTGCAGGCGTGAGCTGCCAGGCTGGGTCCAACCATAGAATTTGATAGTGAGGGGAAACTGAGGCCACAGATATGGCAGAGACAAGCTTGTCCCAGAACATGTCTCATTCTTCTCATGCAGTGCCTTTTCTCCAGGTCATGTTCTTTATTGAGGCATCACTTTTACCGGCTGCAGGACACAGAGGATCAGGGACCAATTGATAGGAGCAGGAGAAAAGGAAGTGATACTATTTTGTGGCCTCCACAGCTACAAAGAATGACAGTTGCAAAATGTGTTCATTCAGCCCATTCAACAATTATTTATTGATTACTTTCTATGTGCTGGGGACTGTTTTGGGTGCCTGGAATACAGAAATAAACAAAACAGCTAAAAAAAAAATCCTTGCCCTTCTGGAGGACAGGTCTAGTGATAGTGAAAGCTTCACAACAACCTGGTGAGGGACGTATGATCGTTAGCCACATTTTTCAGATAAATAACTAAGCAACAGGGACTAAAAATGAAGTAACTTGCTCAAAGTCATGCAGCAAGTAGATGACCAAGCCAGGATCTAGTGCTGGCTGGCTATTTGGCCTTGAATCCCTCCTCTTATCTACTACACTTGATTGTCTGATCCTTTTTTATATATTTTTATTTTATTTTAATTAATTAATTTAGAGACAGAGTCTCACTCTGTTGCCCAGGCTTGAGTACACTGATGTGATCTCAGCTCACTACAGCCTCCACCTCTTGAGCTCAAGCAATTCTCATACCTCAGCCTCCTGAGTAGCTGAGACTGCAGGCATACACCGCCTCACCCAGCAAATGTTTACATTTTTAGTAGAGATGGGGGTTTCACCATATTGCCCAGGCTGGTCTTGAACTCCTGACCTCAAGTGATCCACCGCCTAGGCCTCCCAAAGTGCTAGGATTATAGGCGCGAGCTATGCACCCTGCCCGATTGCCTGATTCATGAGTGATGTTAGCGTCATGGTTTTTTTTTTCTGCTGTCTCTCTTTTTAAACAGAAGAAACTCTCCTTCTTTTTAAAAATAAACTTTTATGTGGAACACCAAAAAATAAAAATAATAAAAGTGGACCTGCTCTGAATGAAGAGTGTGGGGACAGGGCAGAAGAATGAGAATTCAGACTGTAGCTGCTGGAGACGGCAGAAGTTCAATCAACAGACGCTTGCTTCCAAACACCCTCTGGCTTCTCCTACAGTCTGCACTGCATTGTGCCTTGCACTCTCTGCTAACGCTCTAGAAAGGGCTGGGGTGGAAGCATGGAAAACTAGAGAACAAAGTGGCTAGGTCAGCACTGGGGAGGAGGGCTGAGTCCTGGAGAATGGCCCAGGATTCTTTCAAGCTATAGCCCCAAAGTGTGTGTTTTGGGACAATCTCCTACCCTTTGATTACTGGTAACTGATGCTGTGGCAGTCTTCTGTGGCTAATTGGAGAAGGTCTTACGGAGGGAGGAGGGGGAGGTTGAAGGCATGTTGAAAATGCAGAGATGCAGCTGGGCGTTGTGGCTTATACCTGTAATCCCAGCATTTTGGGAGGCTGAGGCAGGTGGATCACCTGAGATCAGGAGTTCAAGACCAGCCTGACCAACATGATGAAACCCCATCTCTACTAAAAATACCAAAATTCGCTGGGCATGGTGGCACGTGCCTATATTCCCAGCTACTCAGGAGACTGAGGCAGAAGAATTGCTTGAACCCAGGAGGCAGAGGTTGCAGTGAGCCAAGATGGCTCCATTGCACTCCAGCTTGGACGACAGAGACTCTGTCTCAAAAAAAAAAAAAAAAAAAAAAAAAAAAAAAAAAAAA